>JAJLRJ010000010.1:11136153-11348653 GCA_024195265.1 Dendrophyllia cribrosa
CCGAGCTGTCCTCGATGACATTCAAGATAACAACACGACTGAATTTGAGCACGTTTTATAAACATGTCTCCAAAACTAACGAGTCCCATCGAAAAATGTGATTTCTTTTACCTGTAAGCCACTGCGGCTGCTTGGAAACTCGTTAAAACTCTGCTTCTTCGGTTCTGAAATATTGCCCCGCATTGATAAAAACGTATGAAGTTCCTCGAAGCAAGATTTTATCCCTGAAAGCTCTTCTTTTTCCACTGTAGCGGCTTCTGAGTATCCCTTAATTAGTATCCCTGTCTTGAGTAACAAACGGCGAAAAAATGCAGGGAAAAACGATTTTACACAACACAACAAGAGAGTGTTTACTACAGCCAAAGTCACAGCTGACGTGAAATTGGCCGTGTCGCCGCACGAAAAACAAAGCCTCGGTTTTAAAATTGCTAAGATCCCGGATGTTGCATGACATCATACGCGCATGTTTTCCGATGTCATACGCGCCCGCGAACTAGTCCTGCGCGACGCACACACCGGACCGACGCACCCGCGAAACATTCCACTAGCCATGACCATGAAAAATGACGGGCATAGGTTGTATGAGCATGGGGTTCCGCAGAAGGCTTGTTTTCCAAATCATGCGCAAAAATTAAAGTTGGATTTTGATTTATCTAACGACGATCTTAAAAAAAACATTCCTCTTGCCCCATTCTGTCGCTTTTGAACCTTATGTCAAAGCCTTTCAATTTAAAGTACTTAATTCTATACTTTTTACCAACTCAAAGTTGTTCAAAATCGGGTACAGGACAGATAATTTGTGCTCTTTTTGCAAAAAGGAATCAGAAACGATTAAACACTTCCTCTGTGATTGTCCTTATTCGAATTCATTTTGGAAATGTGTTGAATCATACTATTTTGTGTTAAGAAAACAACTTGTTCACCTAACTTTAAAGGAAATTTGGATTGGCGTTCTAACTTCCAAGTGCCCCTTGCTTAATTATCTTATACTTATAGGGAAAATATATTTGTGGAGTTGCAGAAGGAAAGAAGTACTTCCGAACATAGATAGTTTTATAGTTAGGGTAAATATTAAATATGAAACAGAAAAATATATATGTACCAAGAATAAAAGTCTAAAAAAATTAATGGACAAGTGGAGTTTGTAATCTAATTAATCTAAAAGGATTTTGTAAGTAATTAATTTACATAAAGCACTGTTAAATTCATAGACATAGTATTAGAATAAGCTGATGTAGGGATTGTATGATTGTATGTATGTATAGGTGTGAGTATATATATGTTGTGATAATTATTGTCATTGTTGTACTTTGGAATTAATAATAATAAAAAAAAATAAAAATAAAAATAAAATAAAAAAATGGGGTTCCGCAGCGGGCCTTCGGCCCGCGAAAGCACCGTTACAACAATCTCTGCTATAAAGCTTGGATCCTGAAAATTAAAATCCTACAAAGACAAAACTAAAATAGCTGGGCCCAGCGTGGCATTAATAGCAAGAAAGACATTCACAGACAATAGATCATTTCAGATCCTGTCATGTCCGGTATTTCAGAGGGAAAAGTTAGAGAAATCCAAACTTTTTCTACATAAAAATCTACATGCCATTATTAATGGCAAAAACAACACACCAACCGCCAGGCAAAAAAGGACGCTAAAATGAGGTCAAAATCTACAAGCGCAACACCACGGGAAAACACAACCGACAGATTTGACTTCTAGTCCGTTGCACGCGGCTTTTGAAAGGTTTCAAAGCTCAGTCTTGTTATAAACATCCCCCGCCGTTTACTGATGACAAGAGTAATGACAGCTCAATGAGGAAAGGAATCCCATTGGATGCGCTTAATTTGTTTGAAAGGCGAAATTAACTTCTCACTCCAAAATCAGTCGATCGTGAAGGGTCAAAAGCTTGGGCTTTGTGACTATTTTTCTGGCATGTGAAAGGAATAACCTCGCCCATTTGAAAAAAAAAAGCCGTTTTATTTTTGGCACCTCCTAGATATGTGATCATGTACGTCGGGCTATGCCCTCGGTGAATAAATCACATATCCCCTCGTAAAAATATCCCTTTATAATAACCGGCCGTGCTATTCATGAGGGAGAACTTTGACTCTATTTTTAAGCCGTGAATACGCGCAAGCGTAATGAACGGGTTATCGGTAACGGTGTAGTCTTTATTAAGTGAGTGTTCCACGACGGTCATGTGGCAGTCGGGAGGCGCAAGTGCAACTCATGTTTTTTTCCTTCGGACTGGACATGAAAGTGATGTACTTTTTTGTGTGTTTGCGTTCGTCAAAAATCCTTAGGTTTAATTTAAAAAATATATATCGAACCGTGTCAGTGTGAAAACATAAGCTTTATGCAATATTACGTTACGCGTTAGTATTTCTTATTTACGGGTTGGCTCTTAGGAGCCTTTTAATTTATCTCAAATTCAACTGCGAACTTCGTTCATAATTATAACACGCGATCGATAAAAAAAAATACATAAGCTAGCCTCTGATCAAAACAACTGATTTTTGAAAATTTAGAATTAGTTAACTAGTTTGCCATGCGATCTGAAAACATATATGTATAAATCAATTTTTAATAGCAAAAATATATATATTACAAATCTACTCATTCAGCATTTATTACTTTCTTAAAATGTTTTTTTATAACAATGTCTTTTTTTCTTATCGAGCATTGCTAGTTAATCTGGTTATAAATCTATTTAAGTCTTAAAACTTGTTAGTGTTTACTATTAAATTAATATAAATTTTAGACCGCCTGAGTTGCACTTAAGGACGTTCGCGCTAATTGTTTATGCGCATCCTTACTGCGCACGCAATTCGTGTCGCAACGCCATGCTACGTCATGCACGAGCGCGCGCGCAAGAGAAGAAATCGAAGAACATGAAGGGCTGGTAGCCGTTTTGTTAACTTTGCTTAGATTTAACTCGCTTGGATGGTCGGTGACCCCCAATTTTTTTTTGATAGATAATTTTCTTTGCCAATTCTCGACAGATTGTAAAAAAATGAACAAAAAAATCAATGTAGGAAGTTTAAATTTTTTTCCATTTTTCTACCCGCGCGACATCGAATCCTCGCAACTTGCAGGTGTCAGAGTTTGCAAATGCTGTCGTTTACAGATTAGATTTCCTCTAAAGAACGTTACCAGTTGAACGAATTTGCTTAATAGACCCACTCATACAACATTTGGCTTAGAAAATTGCATTTTAGAGATTCATTAACAATATTTTTGGACTAAAAGACATTGGGACCATATCGAGAAGGGAAGGCCGATTTTTCGAAATTAGGGTCACCTTTCAGATATCTTATCACCGAAACGAAGTCGGTGACCCCCCATTTTTTTTGCATTTCTGATACGAGTAACTCATTGCCTAACTGCAGCAAAAGTTTTATAAAAAAATCAATGTTAGAAGATTTTCGCGCGAATCGAACGTCCTTAAGTAAGTGGGATCTCTTAGAACGGCATGGACAGGCTTCTGAGACTTTCTGCTCAATATTGTAATAGCAGTAATAACTGAAAATTGCAGCAGTATTTGATTTTTTTCCCTTCTAAATGAGACAACCGGCGTTTATTCCAATATTACAGACGTTTATTTCAACTCGACATTATAGCGGAGCACTCGCCGGGCCAAAGGCCCGGCTGCGAAGCCCCATACTCATAGAAGCTATGCCCGTCATTTTTCATGGTCATGGCTAGCGGAATGTTTCGCGGGCGCGTGCGTGTGCGGCCCGCCGCCGCGGCCTGGGTCGGGCACGGCTAGCTCGCTGGCGTGTATGACGTCGCAAAACATGCGCGTGTGATGCCACACAACATTCGGGATCTTTAAGGCTTTGTTTTTCGCGCGGCTACACAGCCCCCAGCTCGGTAAACACTTTAGATGCGGGATTTTTTGCTGTTTTTAGCGGAGAATTAAAGTCGTTATTACCCAACATTTTTTTTTTGCGGTTTGCTACTCAAGACAGGATACTAATTTAGGGATACTCAGAAGCAGCTTTAGTGGAAAAAGAAGAGCTTTCAGGGATAAACTCTTGCTTTGAGAAACTATATACGTTTTTAGCAATGCGGAGAGATGGGTTCGTTTTACGGATTTCAGCATCTAAGAGGCGGAGATTTGAAGAATTTCCAAGTACAGTAGTCGCCGGAGGGACTTAAAGGTAAAATAAATTACATTTTCCGGTGGGAATTATCTTGATATCAATCTGTGATTGACTTTTTGTTTGTGTTCTCGTTAGTTTTAGAGAATTGTTTATAAACGTGTAGCTTAAATTCAGTTGTATTAATTTCTTGAATTTCATCGAAGACACGGTTCGGCCTCGATGCGCTATTAATGGTACTAGTTTTTCTTGTAAACATAAACCAATGGAGATTTGAATAAAATTTTTCGAAAGAAGATTGTGTTGTCCATTTTTATGTGATTGTTCATTTATTATAAAGCTTACATAGATTGAAAAGCGGTTTTATGTAAACAAAACAAGACTTAGATTTTATACTCGCGTCGCCTTATGCAAATATGTTTGTGTATGTTTGCAATTTTAAATTCCAAATCAGTTTCTCGGGCATTTTTTGACAAGCAACAACTGTACTTTATTCGGAAAGTAGTCGTAATAGTTATTCTAGACGGAGAAAAAGTTGTTTTTGTGAACTTTTGTACGGTCTAAATGTACAGGCTGACGGTCGGGTAATAATGTTTTTGAGAATTGCTAAAATTGAAAAATACCCCCGGTAGTCAATCTTAATTATTGTGCTTCCGACCTTTCACATTAGTTAAGTTGGACTTAACCTAAACGCCACTTTTCCGCCACTTGACATGGCTTTAATAGAAATATCTCGCTCACGTTTCAAGCAATCCAAAACCTCTACGCTTAAAACATAAACCTATGTTATGGGGTGTTTTGTAAATTTTTGGGTGATTTTTGGGTATGTTTGGGAGGAAATAGTTTTTCTCAAAGGATTGGTAAAATTTAGAGAAATAAGAAATGTTGAAGATTTAGTAAAGTTTTAAAATTAGAATTTGTAGTTAATAATTAATAGACGAATACCAAGTTAGTCCACTAGCAACCTGGGGTGCTCTTGCGTGGGTATCGACTGTCTGTTGGTGTTCCAAAAATCATTTTCTTACTCCTAACCCTTCTTAAAACCTCATCAAATTTCATTCAAATTTAGGTTAAGTCCCGCCTTAAGCTTGATCAGAGGGCGACGCTGTTAGTGAAAAAGTGTTAAGTTTAACGCTGTAAAAAGTGTTAAAAATGAAACTAGACGTTTCGGCAATGCTGCCTTTATCAGTAGTAAAAATGTGTTCGTTGCTAACGTGTGCGAAAATTAAAAAAATTCAAATTCACGCGCGCCGAAGAAAAGCGCGCGCAAGGCTAGCATACGAGTTAATTATAAAAAGTCAAAGTCTTGGTTCAAACCACTCGGCGCCAAAGTCTTGTAATTGAAAATGAACCGCATTTATTCGCGCGTCTTCTCCTGATCTGGTCACCTAGATTCGCTTTAATCACCGCTACCATCATGTCGCTGAGGTTGTGGTTTGGTCTCGTAAAATGTTCAGGCACTGGCAGCGCAACTTTCTTTTTGATCACATTCAATCGGTGTTCGCGGAAGCGGTCTCCAAGACGACGGTCCGTCTCTCCAATGTAGACAATTGCAGGGCATTTACGGCATGAAATGCAGTAGACCAATTGGCTTGTGATGCACGTATAATGTCCCGAGATCTTGATGTGTCCATTTATAGTTCTAATATTGTCACTGGAATTGATGAAAGGACAGGCACGGCAGTCACGTCGGTTGCATGGAACGTACCCGCCTGACGTTGGAGATCTGACGGCAAACTGCTATGGACTAGCAAATCTTTTAGATTCTTTGCGCGTCGGAAAGCTTTTAGCAGCGGCTTGTTGAAAATAGCACTCGTGGTGTTGTCATGGCGTAAGATGGGATAGTTTCGCGGAAGGATGTTACAAACGTCGACGTTTTTGGGGTGGTATGTGATGACCAGAGGTGGGCGGTCGACGGCAGTGTCATTTCCGGAAGTGATGTCAAGTAGATTGTCTCTTCGTTTTGCTTCCGCTTGGACGCGTGCTCTTGTTATGAGGTCATGAGGATAGCCACCTGCCGCAAAATATGTCTCCATAATTGTTGCTTTATTGTGAAAATCATTGTCGTAACTGCAGATCTTTCGCAGCCGTAGAAACTGACTATATGGAATGGATGATTTACACTTTGATGGATGCGACGAGCTGAAGTCAAGATAAGAATGACTATCAGTGTCTTTGTAGTAAACAGATGTTGATAGGCGGTTGTCGCGGGGAATCATATAGATGTTCAGGAACGGGAGTTTATCAGCTGAGATAGACCATGTGTAGTCAATCTTGGGATGGTAGTTAGAGGCAAACTCTAGAAACTGCTGTAATTCCTGTTCACTGCAAGATGTTGCGCCTGCCACATCATCCATGAACCGCTTATACAGTTCTGGTTTCACGTCAGGGTACTCTGCTAGCATCTTCTCCTCGACGTAGCCAACAAAGAGACATGCGTAATTGGGCCCTCATCTGCTTCCCATTGCTACATCGCCCACTTGTTTGTAGTAGTCTCCGTTAAACTCGAAAGATATTAGGGTGAGCACCAATTCAGCCATTCGAACAAGAGTGTCCGTTGGGGGTTCTTTGATTTCTCTCTTGTCTAGAAAATATTTCAGAACCAACAGACCTTCGTCATTTGGAATGATCGTGAACAACGATTTTAAGTCCATAGTAAATACCAATCGGTGCTGCCCATTGTCACTGAACCGAAACGAATCTAGTATTTGCAACATGTGGGTGGTGTCTTTTACGTAGCTAGCCAATTGGCGTACAAATGGTGCCGTTAACTTGTCGAGATAACAAGCTAAATTCTCTGTAGGACATGCGCAAGCGGAGACAATTGGCCTACCTGGATTCCGTGGCTTGTGTATCTTGGATAGTAAATAAAATTTCGAAGTACGCGCATGTTCTACAAGAAGGTTAGTGGCAGATGGAGGGAGTTCCTCGGCCTCTATAGCCTGTTGAACAAACGAACGCACTAAATCTTGATGTTGTACATGTTGTGTTGCGTCATCAGGAATTCGCTGGTAAAAATTACCGTCCGACAGTTGTCTGTAGGCCTCAGCTAGGTAAAGATCTTTTCTCCAGACCACAAATGCTCCTCCTTTATCTGCCGCTCTGAACACAACATCAGTTCGTTTCCTCAGTCTCCGTAAGGCCTCTTGTTCTCCCCTGGTGAGGTTGTGCGGTGTAGCCTTACTCTTGAAGTCTAGATGGTTGACTTCTCTCCGGCATTTGTCAATATAATGATCTAGGGCTAAGAATTTGCCGGGTGGAGGTGCCCAATTACTACGCTTGGGTTTTAAGGATTCAAAAATGTCATGGTCGGGCGTACTCGAGTGGTCAGTTGCGGAAGCAGAAATACCATTACGATTGGAAGAAGATTCGTCATCAGGAGTATTAGAATTATCGTTAGTGATTTCACTGACGGGGTCATCACTTCCACCCTGTTCTCCGGATGAGTCTTCACTGATACATATTAATTATGCAGGATACATATTTATTTATCGGCGACGCTGTAAGGTCAAGCCTATCTATATATATTAATTATGTGTAAGTTTTCTTTTATATGCGGATTAGTCCCTCGCCACAACCAACTAAGGACCCGTTTAATAAACGGTTTCAATATTTACCCACATTTGCATCGGTCCTTAACAACGGTTGGACGGATGTTCCCAGCACATTTTAGAGGTCAAAATAAACGTTGCGTGGATGGCCCAACAATTAGCTCAGCATATAAGGGAAAATGTTGGAATCATTTAGCATTAGCCTTTAGTGTAAAATAAGCTACACTCTTCTCACATTTTTTTTTCAACAGGAGCGTAGCCAGTGACACCATAATGTTGTTTTCTTTTTTTTTGTTAGGTATCTATGCTGCTCTTACATGACGTTGCTGTTTCATATAAGGCAGTGTCCACGGAACCATTATGTGCAAACGTAGGGTTATCAACCCTCGGACGTACACGCAAACTTATACCCCCACCGTGGTACAAGGGAGGGGGGGTGGGGGGGGGGGGGGTTGTTGCAACCCTTGGGTTTTTCCGATGTTGCAATATTTTGGAAAAATTTTACGTCTAATAGATAGCATGTTATGTGCTTTACAAGATAAGGTAAATGAAATTGGTAGCCTGCGTAGCAAGCGTTCCCGTACGAACGAATTTTTCCGCATTCTGGCCGCGCGAAACTTGGGGCGAGAGCAAAAAATCGGAGGACGAGGTGGGAGTGGGGAGGTGAGGGAACGCTTGCCTGCAAACCCAACGATTTTGTCACGGTTGATTTCATTCGCCGATTGACAGCTTGTCAACAAATTAGCCAATTACAGATTACCGGAGGTAGAATTTTACTTCCTTTAAAAAATAAAACGCTTCGAAAACGGTTGAAATCTCTTCACAGATTCATGGAATCAATAAACCTCGCTATTTCAAAACAATGCCGACTTAAATTAGAAGTTTGCTTGCTTTGACTTATTGAATCCAACACCGGTTAACAGAGCCGGTGAAATAATTCCAGGTAATAAAAATATAACACAACAGCTACTGTGTTTGTTTAGGGGCCGTCGACATATTCACAAGTTCGCTTATTGTTTACTGGACGTTTAGGAGGGGGGGGGGGGGGGGGGGGGAGGGGAGGGTGTTGGGGTAGGGAGAGTCGAGATTTGGACGTTAGCGCGGGGCATTTGGAGCAAATACGAAATTGTTAGTTTTTAATCCTAGAAGTGCCACACTAAAGCCATTTACAAATAATGTTTGTTGTTTCACACATCACACTGGACGTTTAAGGGGGGGGGGGGGGGGTAGGGAGAGTCGAGATTTGGACGTTAGCGTGGGGCATTTGGAGCAAGTACGAAATTATTAGTTTTTAATCCAAGAAGAGAGCCGTGAAAAGACACAAAGTGGACACAAAGATGTTTTAGGAAAACAGGTATGAGGAACTGTCAGTCTTTTTAAATATTCTAAAGCCTATTTACAAATAATGTTTGTTGTTTCACACATCAGTAGTCTCGCAAACTGTATTCACCCGACTATTAAAAAACGTCGCTCCAGGCGACGTCGGGACGGTGAAAATTCTAAGTGGACGTTAAGGAGGAGGAGGGGGGAGGGGGTCTGATATTAACGTCCATTGGACGTTGGACGTTAACCCTATTCGGCCTGGAGGGGGGGGGGGGGGGGGGGGGGGGGGGGGCACAAAGTGCCCGCGCTAACTTTGAACATTCATAACTTCTTTAATATGTATTCAAACGCCATCAAACTTTGTGACTTTTCCTAAAATTTATCTGGCAACAATTTCATATGACAATTTTTTGATCACGTGACTTGATGTTTCCATGGCAACAAGATTTTGACAGCCATGTTTTTTGAAATTTGCATATTTATACCTTTGAATGAAGAAAAACAATGTTTATTGGTATAACTTTTGTATTTTTACGTCATTTAGCGTTTATTTATTGGTTTTGATTAATTTTGCGTCAATTGGACGGTTTTTAAGAGGTTTTAAAAAAATTCAGAAATCCAAGATGGCGGATCCAAGATGGCGGCCGTATAACTAATTACCTAATAACTACGTCATATGACGTCATCGTTCCATTGTGCGGACCGCAAAGGAGACAGTTTTGGACGTACTATGTACCCTCTAGGTTTCATTGTCATAGCCTTAATGTTCTTGAAGTTACGAAGGGAGGGGGGGGGGAGCACAATGTGCGCGGGGAACTTGTGAATATGTCGACGGCCCCTTAAGACGGTTATATTATTTCCAGTTTAAAATCGGTCTTCGCTTTCCTCGCTATTTTCTGACTTTTCTATGGTACGAGCACTAATCATTCAGCTTCATTTCATCTTATATTTTGCTGTGACCAAAATAAAACTCGAATCGGTCCACAAATGCAAATAGATCTACCCACACGACACGCCACTTGGAGCTTGCCGGAATTCAACTCCGATTAAAACAAACAGCCGCCGAAATAGATCACTCTCAACTTTAAAATTTGGGATGAAATCGTGGAGTCAATTAGGTTTTTGAGAAAGTCTAAACCTTAAATGACTGGATTTTGGGTATTATTTGGCTTTTGACTCGCCTTTTTTGTATCGATCCAACCAATTTAAAATACGCATTACCGATGACTACAAATAGACATGGACGACAACAGTCAAACTATACCACGTAAATTTTTTTCAACGGGTCTACTCAATTCTAAGAAAAACATTTCCTGGCCTATTATTAATAAAGGAATAAGGTACGTATTGTTTTCTTTTCATGCCTTTACATTATTTTTTATTTTTTTTTTCATAACAGTTTTATTAAAGAAACCAATAACAAATAACAAAAATAACAGAAATATACACAGATATTTTGCTATTACAAAGATATTTAACTATTACAGTGTCAGTAGCAGTTACGTAGTTTACACATACGAGAAAAAAAAAAAAGAAAAAAAAAATATGTACAAAAGTAAAGTAAAAAACTAGAGTAGTGGTGCCCAGGTGCGATAATACTTCGGAAGTGCTTTTTTTGTAGTCGCTATTTCTTTAAGAATTTTAAGTTTTTCTTGAACACTCAGTATAAAACATTCGAAATCTAAGACGTTTCCGCGAAGGCTTGTGCAAAAGATACAATATTTGGCAATTAATAGACAATAGTTTGGTGTTTGCCAATGCTTTGTTCTATCATGCCAGCCGTAAAGTATATGGCTTGTAGTTAACGTTATTATTTCACATGTTTTTTGGTACCACCAGTTTTGAAACAGGGTCCAAAAATCGATTGTGAGAGCGCAGTTTGTTAGCAGGTGATCTAGAGTTTGTTTCTCGGCATTGCATAAGTTGCATATAGGGTTTTCTAGGAGGCCGTCTCGATGAAGTGAGACGCGGGTTGGGAGTATGTTTTGAATTACTTTGTGTTGAAACATGATTATTTTTACTTCGTTTGTGACGGCGAATGGCATGAGATAAACTTTCTGGATGGTCTTTTTTGTGAACCCGTGGCGAAGAATTTTGGTTTCAGCGGTGGGAGGAACGAAAACAGCTTTTAAAAGAGAGGAGTAAATATATCTAGTTGTCTGGGTGTTGACTGGTGTATTGTGTTCAAAATTCGGAGTTGGGCTTTTAAAATTGGCTTTCCACTCATTTGGAATTGCTTTAACCAGACCATAGTATGTCGTAAAAGGGACATTAAGATTGAATTTTAGAGCGAACTCGTGCAATTTCAAAAACTCACTGTTTTGGTTTAATGTGTCGCTTATTTTGGTAATGCCAACGTTGTACCAATTGTTGTAAAAAACAGGTTTGTTTTCTATCAGGATTTTTCTGTTGTTCCACAATGATTCGTTTCTAGGATGCGTTCCGCAATCGGTTTCCGTTGCGATTTTGAACTCATACCAATATTTTAGCATTATTTTATAAAAAGTGGGGAGTTTGTTGTCATTGTCAAGTATATTTGCTGGGAAGCTGCATTTTGTTAAAAAGACAAGATTTCCGTGTTTGTGCAAAAGATGATTAGGGATTATTTTCCAGGAAGCTTGTGAATCATTCTGAATTCTGCTTATCCAAGCTAGCTTCAGTGCCTTTTCCATGATTTTGAAATCACACATTTTCAAGCCGCCATCTTTTTTTTCTCCGATTAAGGTATTTCTTTTGATTTTAGGGAGCGTTCCGGACCAATAAAGTTGAAGATTAATTTGTTGATTTCTTGGATATAGTGATCTGGAACAGGCAGTACAGAAGCAGAATAAACTAATTTAGAAATCCCAAGAGTCTTGACAATGTTAATTTTTCCATAAAGAGTTAAATTTCTTTGTTTCCAAGTGTTCAACAATTTCTCCAGGTAAAGTATTTTTTCGCCAAAATTGAGTCTGTCAGCGTTTATTTGATTGTAAGAAAAGAAGACACCGAGTGCGTTAATAGGTTCTTTTGGCCATTTAAAACCAAAAGGTTAATCTGTGTTGTGTTTCCATTCTCCTAACCACATTGCTTCGGTTTTGGTAGTATTAATTTCTAGGCCGGAACATTCTTTAAAATCGTTTAATAGCTTTAAAAGACTTGTAACGGAGTCAAGGTCACGTACAAATACTGTTGTGTCGTCGGCATATTGAGTTACTTTTAGTTCGTGGTTGTTTACTTGGATACCTTTTATAGCCGGCTCGCTTCTTATAGCTCTAGAGAGAAGTTCTATGCCGAGGACAAAAAGGACGCCAGACAAAGGACAACCTTGTCTGACTCCCCGCTGTAAGGAGAAAAAGACAGAGGCGTGGCCGTTGTTCACGACACAACTTGTAACATTGTTATAGAATATTTTTATCCAGTTTTGGATGTCAAGGCCGAAGTTAAACAGCTGGAGTGTTTCTTGAAGATAGTTCCATTCAATGGAATCGAAAGCTTTTTTAAAGTCCAAGAAAATAGCAATGCCTTTTTTATTTAGCTTGTCTGTGTAGTGTATTAGATCGTAAATCAGTCGTACGTTTTCACCAATATAGCGGCCCTTTACATAACCTGTTTGATCTGGGTTTATTAAGGTTGGCAGAACGTTTTCTATTCTTTTGGCTATAACTTTAGTGAGGATTTTGTAATCAACGTTTAGGAGTAAGATTGGCCTAAGATTTTCTAGGATTGTTTTATCTTTAGATTTTTTTGGTATAAGCGAGATTATTCCTCGTCTTTGGCTTATAGAAAGTGTCTTGTAGTGAAAGGCGTAATTGTAGCTGGCAAGTAGGTCAAAGGAGATGTCTGACCAAAAAAGTCGGTAGAATTCTGCTGGTAGACCATCGGTACCCGGAGATTTATTATTGCTGAAATCTTTGAGCGCGTTAATACATTCATCTTCGTTTACCAATCCTTCGCAGGATTTCATTTCTTCTTCGCTAAGTTCTGTTACATTTTCTGATTTAAAAATGACGAATTCTTAATTTTTGGTCATCTATGTTGTTGGAGCGGTACAGTAACTCGTAAAAGTTTTTTTCTTCTTCTAAGATTTCAAATTGATCGTCTATATAGGAATTTTCACCTACTTTGAGTTTTGATACTGTTTTAATGTCGTGATGGCGTTTTTCTAAGCTATAGAAATATTTCGTATTACGTTCCCCTTCTTCGTACCATCTCACTTTGCTTCTTAGGATTGCGCCTTTTGTTCTCGTTAGCATGATTTTTTTTAAGAAGTGATCTAGCGCGTTGAAGTTCGAGTATGATGTTTTTGTCGTGCGTAGTTTCTTCAGCTTTAGCTTGGAAGTTGTTTAGTTTTTGGTGCAATATTTTTTCTTCATCTCGTTGTTTTTTCGCTTTTCGTTTAGAGTACTGAATGGTAAACCCTCTTATTTCCATTTTAATGAGGTCCCATTTTAGGCCTAAGTCTTGCGTATCTTTGTATTTATTTTTGAAGACTGGAATATTCAACTTCAGTGCTAATACGTACGCTTCGTCTTTAAGTAAGGCTGTGTTGAATTTCCAGAAGCCATGACCCCTTTTTTGACTTTGGTGATTAGACTGCAGAGTAAAAGACACAGCATTATTAAAAGCGAGGAAATCCTTGTGTAACTTTGACTAAAATACATGTGTTCTTCGGAATTTCCCTTTGTGTATATCGTCCAAGCAGTCCAGTTTTTCATTTAAATCGCACGGCGTCATTCTCATATAATTTACCTCTACCACTTCATCCGAATTATGCTTTGCAATGGAGAAATAACACTGAATAATACTGGAGTAGCCTGTACCTCCGTGCCTTTTACTTCGCACTCCGCACATCATATCAAACAACTGAAAAATTAAACTCTTGCCGAATCCTGTTGGCAATACGGCCATTAAATCTTTGCAGTTAAAAAGATGGCGCATTGCCATTTCTTAATGTTCCTTTTTCAAAGTAAAAGCAAGCCCGCTTCGCTCAGTTCCGATATAACTTCGTTCAAACACGTTTCAAAATCTTTGACATGTTCTCCTAGCTCCATTTTGATCTTTTATCCTTTGACCGTAACAGTATATCTGTTAATGTATATTTTATTATTATTATTATTATTATTATTATTATTATTATTATATATATTTTGTTATAGTGTCCTCAATTAGCCTAACAGCTAAATATTTTGACACTTTAATAAAGTTTATGTATGTATGTATGTAAAATTTGATAGCTACTTGTCAAACCTGTTACTCAAGGTGACCACACCGCACCAATCAAGAGCATATGTATGTATGTAAATAATAATAAAACTTTATTGAGTAACTTTCATACAAACTTGATTCTTACATGTATTTAAAAAAATGTACAAATTTTTTGTCCCTTAAAAGTTTTTCCGAGAAATAAATTTTTGT
Source organism: Dendrophyllia cribrosa (assembly GCA_024195265.1). Lineage (NCBI taxonomy): Eukaryota > Metazoa > Cnidaria > Anthozoa > Scleractinia > Dendrophylliidae > Dendrophyllia > Dendrophyllia cribrosa. The sequence goes on from JAJLRJ010000010.1 coordinate 11,150,528, forward strand.
AAAAATTGGAATAGCCTACCTACCTATTATTAATATTATTTGTTATTATTATTATTATTATAAATAGAGAACTTTAATTATAAAACACAATTTATAAGTTTACAATAAATTCCTTTACAAAGCCTTTAAAATGTATGTATACCTACATGTATATGAAAAATATATCAATAAAAAACTAAAAAAAGAGATAGTACAAAGTTAATGTAAAGTATAATTACATTTTCAGATTTCTGAAAATCAAGAGCACTTCTTTTAAAAAAACCTATATTACATCTCAACTGGCCGATCAACTGCAACTGCAACACTGTAAATCCTTGGCAACCTAGGTCCTGGGTACCCTAACGTAACTTATGTCTGGTTATGTTGACTTATGAATGCAACAAAACCTCATCTTACTAAGAAAAATCACCAAAAGTTAAAAAAAGAAAATTACAAGAAAAAAAAGAATAGAAATAGTGTTCTCAATGCCTTATTAATGAATATTTGCGTGTCCTTTTTCGATATCAAAGTCAATGTCAAACAATTCTAAATTGACTCTCCTAGAAACTCGCCCTGATCCATGACATGGTAGTCGCATAGCTTTCACCTTTCTTTATAGCAACTAGCTCAGCAAGCCTACTATGATATCGTTTACATTCCATCGCCATTCCACCTGTCGTACTGAAAACTAATGGCGTGAATGTAACTTGCTCAACTTCTAACACTCGGCTAGCGTACTGGCGCTTCTTCTCAGTTTCGTGTTGCCTGAATATCTGGTCTGGATCCTTGTCTCTATAGGAGTGACATACCCTCACGTCAAAAAAAGCGGACCTCTGCCTCTCCCAGAATCCCCTAGCAACTATATCCAGCCGCGCATCCGGGGCGGTGTTGGCTCCCCTATTCAACTCTTCTCCTGTGATGTTTTGCAACACTGGTTCAACTTCAACGCTTTTACACACCATGCTCAGCAGTTGCGCCTCCACATCCCTCAGTTCATTATGGCGTTGGATGACAAATCCTCCCCGTTTACATATCATAGCGTGATCTACATTGAATATACCCCCGCAAACACAAACAGAGGGCATATCAGGGATTTCCCAGTCGTACCTGAGTTTCACAGCATCTCGAAACTCACTCTTGTTTAGATCAAAGTTCATATCTCTAATTGGCAAAACGGTAAGCCAACTGGAAGCACCTTTCTGAGTGGCAAGGTCCACAGCTCTCAAAGTTTTTCCAGAGATCGAGCCTTTCACCTCATTTATCCTACAGATACTGATTCTTCATTTCGCGCATCTCACGTTGTACAGCGTGTATTTTATTTTCATCTGGTGGCTCATGCACCTGTGATTCTATTTGTTGAGCTAATGGACCAGAGATATTAGTTGATGCTACATACTCTAAGGCTGCTACTTGACTCGGATTTGTTAGGCCCATGCCTTCCATTCTCACTGGCAGTGCCAGCAGCTCACGTTCAGCTTGTGTACAGTTGTGTCCTGTAATGGACGGTATGAGGACATCAGCTATTGAGCGCTCCAGAGGTGCAAGTAGATCTTCTATATCAGGCAGAGTTCTCAGGAAGTATGTCCAGCGGTGTTTTAATCCAAATGTGAACGCTGCGTAGCAAGCCTGGGGCTGCGACAAGGCAAACTCTGCCAATTTGCTCACTTGTCCCACCCATTCTTCGACTTTACCGTTGACATACTGCTCAAGATAGGTTCTGGAGCCGAGTGCGGCACCCAGGTGCTTCCTTCCTTCTGTAGTGATGCTGATTTCTGTTTCTTCAAAGATGCTCCTAGCAGTCTCCTCCTTATCGGGTTTTACGACAAGCCAACATTTTCCAGCATTAGGATAGTATCCTAAGTCCGGCCCAGCCACAATCAACTCGTCCCACCACACTCTTATGTCCTGTATCGAAACACATCCTGTTGCATCATCAGCAAACCAGCATTGTTTGGCTTGACTCACTGATTGTAAACGAGAGATGAGCGGCTGTAAACTGAGGGCATACATGCACATTGCTAAAGGATCGCCTTGCGTAGTGCCCTCCGCAGAAATAAGCTCTTTACCTCCGGTTACAAATAGTCGTGCTGGTGCTCGATAAGTATTGATTGCAAATGTAGCTAATGCTGGACAAAGAACCCTGATGTTATGAAGGGCGGCAGCTCGATTTAATGAGTTGAAGGCGTTTGAGGCATCCACTAGCAGCACTGCATCAGTTTCGTCCTGCTGGAATAAGCTGTTCATTGCGTGCACTGCTGCCTCACTCCCGGATTTGTGTCCAGCGCAAACCTGAAGAGAGCCATTCGATTATAATATATCTTGTTTCGTCGCCTTTGTCACGCACTTTCCAATAATTTTTCTGATTACTTCCCCCACTCCTATTGGTCTAACCTCACCGTTACCCTTATCCAGCGGGATAAGACGACTTGCAAGAATCGGTTCAATAGTCGCGGGATCAATGTAATAATAATAATAATAATAATAATAATAAAGCTGACTAAAAAATCTTATTTTTCAATTAATTTCACTTAAAAAAACTATTCAACACTATTTACATTTTATTCCTTTCGATTTAAAAAAAGACACTTAATAATTTCTATTAAGAAAATTCATTCCATTAAAAAATATATCGTATATTCGAAAAAAAGAAAAAAGTTTTTTCTTATTATAAAAAAATTCAAATTAATAATTCAATTAATAATAATAATAATATTTTTTTAGCCCCAAATCCATGAATTGCCCATTGCGCTTTACAATGAGAATATTAAAAAAATGGATAAAAATTAAAAAATACGTTAATTAATAAAAATTGATTTAAAAAATACATTAATCAATAATCAAAGGCTCCTAAGAGCCAACCCGTGAATAAGAAATGCCATAGTTAATAGAACAAACTGGTTATGAAGCTTAACAAATTTCAAAAAGAGTGTACAAAGCTGCTTTGTTTTATGTTGAACGAACCGTGACCCTGCACATTGTTTTGTTTAACGTGTGAGCCCAAATGTTTCTACTGGTCAGTTGCTCATATGCATTTCAATACCTTTTGTATTTTGTGCAGGGTCAAGGCAAACGAACAAAAGAAATGGAGAACAAAAACATATAACAAAAGACTGACTGAGTTTCATAACCAGTTTATTCTATTAACTATGGAAATGCTAACGCGTAACGCAATATTGTGGTAAGCTATCTTTTCACACTGACATGGTTCGATATATTTTTTAAATTAAACGTAAGGATTTTTGACGCGCGCACACACAAAAAAACGTACATCACTTTCATAATGTCCAGTCCGAAGAAAAAAGAACTCGGGCCTCCGACTGTCAATCGCGGCTCTAATCCACAAGACCACCGCGGAACACATACTAAGATAAGACTAAATTTTGTTATTGTAAGGCAGATACGTATCAAAACGCGTGCCTCGGTTGAAAAGTCCTTTTAGATCGATTTTAATGTTGCATTAAAGACTCTAAATGGGAAATGTTTAAGCTTATTGATGCTTATATTCGTTTACAGCAAATTAGTTATTGTTATCGCTGGATTCACGTTGTTCTTGTTACGAAACGCATTCGTAACAAAGCATTACGTCACTAAGTTTACAGCTGAGTGATGGAACGAGTGAGCCGTAACGCAATATTGCAGGGTGTTTTTTGGAAATGAAATGTAACGTCTTTTGACGAATGCAAGCAAACAAAAAAACACCGTAATTTTCAGTTCGAAAACACAACAACAAAAAGAAAACAAAAATCCGTCCTGACGAGAATCGAACTCACGTCCTTCGGCTCTATTGTCTGATCGCTTACACACTGCGCCACCTAGGATTTAACTAATTACCAAGGTCAGATTTTGTTATTTCAACGTAGATATGCGGAAAAAGTTTACATCTGAGTGATGGAACGAACGAGTGAGCGAGTGAGTGAGTAAATTAGCCGCCGATACCGATAACCTGTTCATTACGCTTGCGCGTATTCACGGGTTAAAAATGGATTAAAAATACTTAAAACAGAAATTAAAAGAAACGTTAAAAAGCCAACCTCGTTCCCAGGGTCTCTCTTCTTCCCGCCCCCTGGAGAGAGAGAGAGAGAGAGAGAGAGAGAGAGAGAGAGAGAGAGAGAGAGAGAGAGAGAGAGAGAGAGAGAGAGAGAGAGAGAGAGAGAGAGACCCTGGTTGGGGCTGGTCACGTGTCTCCCAGAATCTGGGAGATTCAAATTAAAGGACACGGGGGAGGGGTGGCAAAGTGTGAAATTTGTCTGCTCTTGCTGGGCATTGCGAAACAAATGAAAAAGCGTTCGGCGGCTCGCAACAAATGCAATGTGAAGCGGCGGTCATCCGCAGACTTCGAAAACATATCCACATAGTCTGGTTCTGAGAGTGTAAGTTGCTTTAGGATCAGAGGAATTGCCACGGCGCTTGAAGATTTGCCGCAGTAAAGCTAATTTTGAACTTGCTACAGAATACAATCCAATTTTATTACTTGACGCCGCTAAGCCCGCGCTCTTGATGTATGGCATTTTTCGGACTGGGATGAATTATCGCTACATACTGCTTAACAGGCGATCTTCAAGCTTCATTCGAAAGGTACATTAAAGTGTTGCCGTCTGTTCTCGGGCGATGGCAAAGCAAGAAAGAAGCGGCCGCCACGGACCTAATGTTTGCCATGCTGATCAGTACACTTTTATAACAGGAAACGAGGTAGGGAAGACAATGAAAGCTAATGATTGCTTTTACTCTTCGTGTGTGAGGCATGTTGTTTTTATCAATGTTCACCAGTTCCAGTCGTTTGAATGTCTATACATTGTTCATTTGTATACTTGTGAATTTTTGAGCAACAACAATTTTATCCTTGCGCATTGTTTATTCGCTTTTGTTTGAATCGTTTGACTCAACCGTTTCCGGCGTTATTTCAATTTTAGGACTTTGTTCATATTATGTTCAGTTCGAAACTTATAAGCTGTCAGGATCTTTTGTCCCTATTTATTCCGTTATAAACGGCAGGCATAACATGAACAGCAAAATTCAAGCACTTTTCACGGCCAAAGAGATATCTAACATCCCTATTCGGTTGACGATAATCCTGGGAAGTTTTATCTGTTTTATTCCGGTTCTTGCTATAATTACAGAGAATTGTTTACGTCTTTTATATATATCTTGCAATACAGATTCCTATTTTGAACAAGAGGTTATGGAAAATGTAGACAAATGCCATATTTATTTCACAGCCATAGCTGAAACCGTCGCGCACAGCACGAGCCTAGCCACTGTAAAGAAAACAAGACAACGTTACAAATACTGTCGACCCCTCCTTAGGATTATAATTGTCCAAGAGACACGTGACCAGCCCCAACCAGGGTGTCTCTCTCTCTCGCTCCAGGGGGCGGGAAGAAGAGAGACCCTGGGAACGAGGTTGGTTAAAAAGCTAGTTTAAAAAGGTACGTTTTGTCGATGGAATGACTAGACCTCAAGTCAAATGGAATAGTGTTCCATAGTTTTGGTGCTGCTACAGCAACGGCTCTTTCTCCATATGTTTGCAGTCTAACTTTTGGAATTGCCAAGAGTTGCTTAGACGATGATCTTAATATATGCGAATATGTTTTGTATTTGAGTAAGTCTCTGATGTAGCGAGGTGCAGCACAATTAAGAGCTTTGTAGACCAATAGGAGAATCTTGTAGATTATACGATGGCGGACAGGTAGCCAGTGGAGTTTCTTTAACACAAGGGTTATATGATCGAATTTCCTGCTGCACGTAACAATTCGAACTGCTGTATTTTGAACAGATTGTAATCTTGCGAGTAGATGCTGTGGAAGGCCATATAGCAATAAGTAACAATTATCGAATTTCGAAGTAATGAAGACATGAACAATAATTTTAGTACTCTCTTCAGTAAATAAATGTACTTTGAATTCTAATTTTGGCGATATTTCTTATAATTATGGTAATGAGAACTCTTGCAAATTGATTTGATATGTTCTTCAAGGTAAAAGCACTGATCAAAAATGGCACCAAGATTACTAGCTGAGTCTGTTGGTATGATAGTGACATTCCCAACATGAAGAGACTCTAAAGAAGGCCTTGGGCGGTATCTTGAGCTGATAAGAAGAACTTCAGTCTTGTCTTGATTTAATTTAAGCTATTTGGTTACCATCCAGTTGTCAATGTCATGGACAAATTGTTCAATCGTACTTTTACATCGCACCATTTGATAAGGACTGTCAGCTTTAAATGCCATATAGAGCTGGGTATCGTCAGCATAAAAATGATACTCTAAATTGTGAAGCTTAACAATGTCAGCGAGATAAGAGGTATAGAGTTAGTACAAAAGAGGGCCAAGGACTGATCCCTGTGGGACGCCACGTTTCACGAAACGTTGAGATGACCTGCAATTGTCAACATTAACAAATTAGTGTACGTGTTGTTAAATTTGCATTAAGCCAAGCTAGTACAGTTCCCTTGATACCAAAACCAGTAGATAGCCTTGGTAATAAAATAGAATGGTCTACAGTGTCGAAGGCGGCAGATAAGTCAAGTAGAAGAAGAACAACGGAGTTATTATTGTCGATAGCAGTAAGTATATCATTATGAACTCTTATAAGGTCTGTTTCAGTGCTGTGAAATGTTTTGTAAGCAGACCAGAATGTCTCATCAAGATGGTACTTCAATATGTGATCATTTAATTGCGAAGCAACAGCCTTCTCTATTAGCTTGGACACGAATTTCAAGTTTGAGATCGGACGATAATTTTGAAACTTTTCAATATCAGCATTTTGTTTCTTGAGAAGGGGTTTTAGTACGGCAACTTACCCTTTATAAGAGACTTGTTGATGATCGAGATTAAAGTAGGCAAGATGATAGGGAGGCAGTTCCTCAGAACAGATGCAGGCAGTGGATCAAGTTCACATGCTTTTGAGAATGTTTTCGCAGCAAATTTTTTCACCTGATCCAAAGTAACTTGTTGAAAGTTATGAATCTCCGAGGAGCACAGACGACTATCTGTGGCATGTGGAGAGTTGAAGTCGTTCTCATTTGTTCTCTTTGTGAGGGCATTAATATGTATCTTGTCAATCTTGCTTCAAAAAACTCGCGTCACAAAAACCCCCCAAAAGTCATACGATCCGTAAGCGTCACAAACTCCCTAAATAAATACCAATTACTACGCCACACCTATTGCATAACATCAATTTCGAACAGAGGTAAACATTCAATCACTACTTTTCACCAACACTGAGGTGAATAATTGTTTTAGTATTCTACCAAACCAGTGGATAGCCAAGCTAAAATAGTTACTTTATTTCTGACAAATGGGAAAACTCTCGAGCGTAAAATCGAGAACCGTGCCCGGAGGAGAATAGCAAAAAGCTAAATCAGTTGTCTCATGATGTACATTGTTGTCACTTGGGATGTAAATATCAAGCAATTTACCTTCCAAGTGACTACGTCATGGGACAAGCAATATTGGGTTATTCCAGAAAACATTCACACTCCTCTAACGAATGGTGTAAAGGAAATTCCCAGGGGAGAGGGGTTGAAGGCTTTGGAAATCCAGGTTGGAGAAGGGATCTGAACCTATAGATGTAAGTCTTTCTTGAGGGTCAATTTTTTAAAATGATTTTAGTTGAAATGCGATCGTGTCTGGGAATAGTCATTACCACTGGGTAAACAAGATGACGGAATTCGCCAAGTACCTTCGAATCTGATATTGAATTTGAGAAATTTGTGGCACTTTTCCTTATGAACAAGTGGACACTTGCTTCTCAAATAACCGGTTCACAATGGTGGTAGCCTCAGAAAATATCAAGGACTGACTGTTTGTTTAAGTGAAACCTTCTTTTGAGCCGGAATAGTTTTACTGTCTTCTTGATTCTTGATTCTTGAGTATCTGCAAAATACATGTATATTATATTCTTGAGCTTCTACCAGGTAACACAGGAGAACGAGGTTCAGGTTCCCAGTTCCATTGAAGAAAAAATTAAATTGCTAACTATGAATACGAAGTTTATTAAAAGAGCTTCTTGAAAATCAGATCACTTTCAGGTGCAAAACAACTTTACAAAATAAATCGATTTGTCCTCAATTTGTTAGTCAAGCCCGATTGTTTGTAAATTGTCGCTCCTTTTACCGATCATGAGGTCTTTGTTTTATCAAAAGTGATAGTCACAATTTCAATTTATTTTTCAGTTGGCTCGGTTTTCTTTGTTCTTTTCGGGTGAATATATTCAATAGCCCCTGACCATTATTAACTGTCTGAAAAGCTGGTGGCGGCTTTGATTGTAACAGGGGAGTGCGGGGCTGAAACAATAGCTGACAACAATAGCGAAACAATGGAATATATTCCCCTCGACTTATTCCCCTCATAGTAGAATAACACAAACAGGAAGACAAAATAGGGCATAACAAGGAAAACATTCTAGCATCCGTCAATATTTTTTGTTTACATAAAAAGACAACTTCATCAATCTTATTCCTATGTAATTAACTTGCCCGTCGCGACCAAAAAGCGAAATGTTAATAACATTATTCGATGGTGTCGTACCTCGATTCAGGTTTCGGGTCTTCAATAATGTATGTCGCCTCGTTTTACGCTTAAACCTGAATATGTTTCTGCCGCTTTCCCTTGGAAACCACACCGCAACCACTCCATTGATCTTCGAAAGATGAAGGCGGGCAGTTGGGCCATGGCGAGACCACGAGTACTTCTCATACATTTTCTTCTCTCTCTCTCTCCTTCTTCTCATAACGAAGCAACGTGCTCAATGCAAATTTGACAAAAGCAAAACATGTTTACCGTCTCGCTTCGTAATGTGCCGTGATCCCAATGCGGCCTTGCGGAATCATGCTTTTTTGCATTTAAATTGAACGGAATGTTACTCTCCGAAAAATTAATAGTTCCTTTGTTTTGGAAAACCTCACAAGGTGGAAAATAAGCATGTTATTGATATATTCCCCTTGTGGCGTTCCCTCGGGCTACGCCCTCGGGTACGCCACGAGGGAAATATATCACATAATATTCCCTCGCTCCACGTCAATAACCCTTACTTAGTCAGAAATACCCAGTGATCGAGGGACTTAATAATATATATAGTTAGGCTTAGCCTAACAGCGGCGCCCTCTGAAGACCCTCTGAACAAGCTTAACTAAGATGAAACTTAACTAATAGGTGAAAGGTCGGAAGCACAAGAATTAACATTAATATTGACGACCGGGCTATTTTTCAATTTTAGCAATTCTCAAAAACAGTATTACCCGACCGTCTGCACAGTACATTTAGACCGTACAAAAGTTCACAAAAACAACTTTTTCTCCGTCTAGAATAACTATTACGACTACTGTTAAAAAATACAGTTGTAGCTTGTCAAAAAATGCCTGAGAAACTGATTTGGAAATCAAAATTGCCAAAAATACAAACATATTTGCATACGGCCACGCGAGTGAAGTTAGAGTCTTGTTTTGTTTACATAAAATCGCTTTTCAACCTATGTAATGAATGAACAAACACATAAAAATGGACAACACAATCTTCTTTCGATAAATTTTATTCAAATCTCCATTAGTTTATGTTGAAAAGCAAAACGGAAAACGCGCATCGAGGCCGAGCCGTGTCTTCGATGAAATTCAAGAAATTAATACAACTGAATTTAAGCTACACGTTTAAAAACAATTCTCCAAAACTAACGAGAACACATTAACAAAAAGTCAATCACAGATTGATATCTAGATAAATTTCCATCGAAAAATGTAATTTGTTTTACCTTTAAGTCCCTCCGGCGACTACTGTGCTTGGAAATTCTTTAAATCTCCGCTTTGGTGCTGAAATCCGTAAAACGAACCCATCTCTCGCATTGCTAAAAACGTATATAGTTCCTCGAAGCAAGATTTTATCCCTGAAAGCTCCTCTTTTTCCACTAAAGCGGCTCCTGAGTATCCCTTAATTAGCATCCCTGTCTTGAGTAGCAAACCACGAAAAAATGCAGGAAAATAACGACTTTAATTTAAACCGTTTTCTCCGCTCAGTAAACACAGCAAAACATCAAAGTGTTTTCCCAGCTGACGTGACATTCGGCCGTGTAACCGCGCGAAAAAAAAGCCTCGCTTTGGTTTCAACATGACGTCGTACGCGCATATTTTGCGACGTCATACGCGCCCGCGAGCTAGTCCTCCGCTAAGATCCCGGAAGTTGTGTGGCGTCATACGCGCATGCGCGCTAGCCTTGCGCGACACACATCTCCGACACACATGTTTTTGTTGCAGACAGCGCCCGCGAAACATTCCGCTAGCCATGACCATGAAAAATGAGGGCATAGGTTCTATGAGTATGGGGCTCCGCAGCCGGGCCTTCGGCCCGGCTAGGCTCCGCTATAATTATGGTACATGGTTTGTAAGTGTAGTTTACATTGTTAGAAGGGTTTAATATTCTGAAAAATGAGCGTAACCTCAAAACCTCAAATGTAATAACAGTCATGTCTCAATTGGATAAAAAATAATTTCTCCGGCAAATGATAACTTTATTATTATTTGATTATTATTAAAAGAAATGATATTGAAACAAAGATGAACTTGTTTGCATTTAACTTAATCCACTTTACATACATCTGCATTGTACATACAATATGTAACTTTGTTTCCATGATGCAGCTTCGTTTTTCACTTAACGTTTTTCATTTGCAGTTCCACCAAACATTACTAACATCTCCACTGACCTGAAAGTGAATCAGAATGCCACAGTGACTCCGAACTGTTCAGCAGATGGTTATCCACCAGCAGTCATCACTTGGACAAAAGGTGGTACTGTTGTCACCTTTCCTTTGAATATCACTAGTAAACAGGATGAAGGACGTTACCATTGTATTGCTAATAATGGTATTGGAAATCCGGACAACAAGAGTGTTTTTATTACTGTTGAAAGTAAGTCTTAATGCTTACAAGTACAGATGCCTGATTAATAATGCAGACCATGAGATAGCCGGTCAGACCTGAGCGCTTATTTCTGATTTCCATAGCATAAGGCGACTAGTAGTTATTAGCTTCTACAACAAGGTATATTTTGCCCATTTATGCAGGAGTGTTGAAAGGCATTGTGGCTCAGTAAGTGTCTTTATAAAGGATACTCGTAACAGAAGGGCAGAGACCAGGGTTTGAACCATCGTCTATTGTTTCCAAAGTTTTACTAAACATATATGTAGCCGGTTACTGCTTCACAAGCGGGCCGTTTGTTCCCAGTTTTTTAATACTTTGTGGATGGCGGACTAGTCATTTGCAAAAATTCAAATAAAGGAAAGGTTGTTTCGAAAATGATGGGCGCATTCAAAAAATATGTCTTAGCGTGACATAAATATGCATCGTGTGAAATAATAGAGAACTGGATTACATACATGAAATGCGTTAAATTTGTTGTGACCTTCAAGGGAAAGTCCCGTGCGTTGCGTGTTAATATATATATATATAGATAGGTTGAGCCTAACAGCGTCGCTCCCTGAACAAGCTTAACTAAGGTGAAACTTAACTAAGGTGAAAGGTCGGAAGCACAAGAATTAAGATTAACGACCGGGCTATTTTTCAATTTTAGCAATTCTCAAAAACAGTATTATGCGACCGTCTGCACATTACATTTAGACCGTACAAAAGTTCACAAAAACAACTTTTTCTCTGTCTACAATAACTAGTACGACTACTTTCCGAATAAAATACAGTTGTTGCTTGTCAAAAATTGCCCGAGAAACTGATTTGGAAATCAAAATTGCAAAAATACACAAACATATTTGCATAAGGCAATGCGATTGAAGATAGAACTAGAATATCGCTTTTCAATCTATGTAATCTATGAACAAACACATAAAAATGGACAACACAATCTTCTTTCGACAATTTTTTTTTCAAATCTCCATTAGTTTATGTTTAAAAGCAAAACGCGTACCATTTATAGCGCATCGAGTTCTCCGAGCTGCCTTGGATGAAATTCAAAAAAACGATACAACTGAATTTAAGGCGGTTCGATACAGTTTTCTGGAGACCATACCAACATTTTTCAATCGGCTTTTAAGCGGTCTTCTCCAAGTCATATCAACGTGAAATTTTCACCACTAACTGGTTTTGAATTGAAGTTTGGTAAGATGTATTTTCTGGTAAAATCAATATTACCATGACGACGATTTAAACAAGAAACTTAGAAATCAGTAAAAGTGAAATTTAGCGCGTTTAAGATTTCGCATTGAAAATCCCACATAGACATCTTAAAATATGGTATATGGCATATATATTTGCAAGAATAAAAAAATTCTGTATGTTTGATTTCAAATAAATCGCAATAACATTTTAAACCCTATTATTTGTGTACTGGTATTAAATTGATCGAGACATTAACACTGCTTTTGTGAAATTACTTAATGATAATGTCAAAAAGTAGCTTGATGTTATGTTTGTAAACCTTGAAAGTTTTGTTTACTTTCTCTTTTGCGATATTGAGAACTACCATTTTTCCTAACATCGCTTTATGTGCAATTTTTGGGTGTTTTTCGATTTTAATCGCTTTTGCAAAAATCTGAGAAACGGCTCGATGGATTTTTTAAAACGTTAGCCACGCATGCTTACCGATGTGCAAAATATTATCTGAAAGTTTCATTGACATTGATTCACTGGCACGCCTTTAAATTTAAGGATGAAGACGACGTACGAACCGGCCGAAAAAATGGCGTTACAAATTTATTTGAAAATTTGAAAATTTTTTGGCCGCGCGATTTTTGCATCGCGGTCAACATCGCGCCGCGCCGCGATTAAAAAATCGCGGCGGCCAAAAACGCGCCGCGAATAATGGCGCGATCCGGCCCCAAATCGCGCCGCGATATTGCTCACAATCGCGGCGCGTTTTTGGCGCGTTTTTTTCGCGGCGCGAATCGCGGCGGGAATCGTGTCGCGATCGCGCCGCGATTTTTCAATCGCGGCGGCCAAAAACGCGTCGCGATTGTGAGCAATATCGCGGCGTGATCGCGCCGCGATCGCGCCGCGATTGCAAAATCGCCTCGTGATCGCGGTGAGTTCGCGGCTCGAATAGGTGGCTTTCATGGCGTCCATGTTGGTGGTCACAAGCAATATAACCTTTTTGCATATTGTAACTGTGTATTAATTCGTAAGCGGGATGAAAATTTCATTGTTTTGACCACCAACATGGCCGCCACAGTCAGATTCGAATTCGGCGACCAAATCTAGATTTCCTTAAAAAAAAAAGCATGAAAACAGTTATATACTAAACAAAGAAAGTAAAAAGTTAATGAAAAGTATATTTCCACTGAGGACCTGTTGAGCATTCAAGCTCTTCGCCAAAAAAGAAAAAGGAAAAAAAAGAAAAAAAAAGTCCTCTCCGGGGTTTGAACTCCGCACCGTTTGTGTTGAAAGTCATCGCACAAATCACTCTGGGAAATTTAATTATTTGAATAATGTTCTGGGCTTCCGGCCAAGGCCGTTTTTCGACATAGAAGAAAACTTCTTTATATTAATCAAATAAATGTTTTGTTTATTTTAGTTTTAGATGTAAAGCATCATTTGAATGGTTAGTTTGAATATTTCTAATCATATAACTGCTTACAACAATATTGTTGGCTCCTTCGGAAAAGACTAAGACAGCCTTGCCGAGTAACCTAAGCTTAAATTACCACAATTCGACATTCTTTCAACCCGAAAGGCGGAAAGGTTTAGTGAAAATAAATACAGGCTCAATTGTTTTAATTGAGATACAGGGCAAAAATAATAAAAGCCACTAACCTTTTCATCTCAAGGCTTGTCGTAATTAAAAAAGCTCACAAACTTGAAAACAAATTAAGCTTATCACCGTAGATAAATTAAACCAGATGCAGCAACCGGCCACGATTCAGATTTTCCTACACGGTAAAAAATGTCCTCACTGGTGTCCATCTTCAAGATATTCAAAAAATGTAATTATTGTTCAAAGTTCCTTTTTCAGGTAGCTTGTTTGTCCATTCAGATTCTGTTACCTGTCAGCGATTTACAACTTTTGATTCACGATGATTTCAATCCATTTCCAGATTTGAAAAATGCTGGCACGATTCATCATTCATTTTTGCATTCCTCCAACTTAAGTCTTTCTCCAACTTAGTCTTTATGTAAACTGAGATGACACAGTATTTCCCATCAATTTTTTCGCGTTGTGTTTAAAATTGAAATCTTACATTTTCAGTTTTCAGAGTTCATTATAGTACTGCATGTTGTAAATTTCAGAGTTTTCTCTTGCTCGGCTACCCTGGGTGCCAAAGGTACTCTCGCGGCACGCTTTCTCGAGAATTGTCGGCCAAAGGCCGGAAACGAGCGGCGAAGCGAGCGGCGAAAATATAAGAGACAAAAGAAAATATATACACATATACATATACATATACATATACATATAAAGGAGTTGATATTTTGACTATCCTATTTTACAGATTTATTTGCGTTTTTGATTTGTGCCTTTCTATATCGAGTTTACTTTTAAGAACGGCAAGGAAGGTTTCAAAGAAGTACTGGTCTTTCTCTCTCGAAGCGGTGTAAATGTAATGTTTCGCTATTATTAAACAGAGGTTCAAACCAAGTTGTAGGGCAAAATGTTTTGTAAAGCCATAGATGATATTTTCTTCATTAAGCTCGATGGAGTCATCATTTTTGGTATTCCACCAATGTGTAAATTTTGTCCAGAAGCTTTGGACATGTAAGCAAGATACAAATAAATGTTTTAATGTTTGCCTTTGTTCGCACAGGTGGCATTGATCTTGTTCTTTAATTTTATCTCTAAATAGAGTAGCGTTAGTTGGCAAAATATGGTATACAATTTTATACTGAAATATGGACAGTCTGATATCTTTGGTGACGTTAAAAGGGATTTTGTAGATAGTTTTTATTGCATTATCATCTAAATTAGCTTGATTCATTCTTCTTTCTGCAGTTGGAGGTTGAAACTTCTTGTTGATTAAAAATTCAGTCGCTATTTTACAGGAAAGTTTGTTTGTCGGTAATATATCGACAGTTTCTGGAACGGCCGGAGTAGGGGTTTGGTTGGTTTGTTTTAGTGTACGAATCCACTCGTGGGGGAAGGCGTTACACAATCCGAGATATTTAAGAAAGTTTGAAGATTTTAAATGAAACTTATTGCAGAATTCGTTAGGTGTAAGGAATTTGTTTTTATCGAAAATGTCTTTAACTTTAATGATTCCGGCGTTGTACCATTCTTGGTAATATACAGACAGACCTTCTATTTTTATATATTTATTATTCCATATGATTTCTTCCAGTATTTGTTTTTTGGTTTGCGGGGTGTGCTGATTCATTGTCTGCCAAATTAGAATTATATCCTTATAGAATTCAATTGGGATATTTACATTGAGATAATTTAAATCGTAGTTGCATTTAAATAAAAACGCGCCTCCTAAGTATCGTATAAATGTTAGAGGAATGTGACTCCAGCTGACATCTTCTTTGCTTTCAAATAATCTTCTTATCCAGACTACTTTAAGTGCATTATTTATTATTTCAAAGTCAGGCAAATTTAGGCCGCCTTTTGATATTGAGCCAATCATCGTGTTATGTTTAATTTTTGGATTGTTATTCCAAACAAAGTGACAAATAGCTTGTTTCACCGAGGCTATGAAGATCGCAGGAAATTTAAGTACTGATGTGTTATATATAAGTTTTGATAGAGCGAGGGATTTTAAAATAGTTATTCGGCCGTACAAGGTCAAGTTTCTTGGCTTCCATAAATTTAATACATTTTTCATAGATTTTAATTTTTCTTCAAAATTCTTTTGATAAGATTCTTTTTCGTTGTACGAGAAATTAATCCCAAGTGCATATATTGTTCCTGAGGGCCAAGTAATATTAAGAGGTGTTGACTCGTTTCCTTTATTTGCACCTATCCACATTGCTTCAGTCTTAGATGTATTGATCTCCAGGCCGGAGCATTCTTGAAAGGCATAAAGAAGTTGAAACAAATTTTCTGCAGAAGCTGTGTCAGTCACAAAGGCAGTTGTATCATCAGCATATTGAGAGATTTTGAATTTTATATATATATATATATATTTCCTTTTGTTTGTTGTCACCTTTCTCACCTTTTCTTTTATGTATTTTTACACCATATTTATTTACCTATCATTTATGTAATATTAATAACACGTTCAAAAAAAAAAAAAAAGAGACAAAAGAGGCGTGTAATATGAGAGAGATGAGAGCGCTAGACACGCCTCTGGTACCCAGGGTATTGCTCGTCGTGAGTAGTTGCTCACCGATCGGCAATGGCATGTTTGAATGAACCAATCGCATCGCCTAATTCACGCACTTGGTGAGGATTCTCCCGCCGAAAGAAAAGCCACGGGAGCCGCGGGTGTATGCAGAGAAAATGGCGTGGCAAGTTGTCAAAGAACGTCAGAGAAAACATGCCGAACTACAGTCACTACAACAAGTCACAGAACGACCATAATCATTCGCAGTGGAAAGATCAGCTGCGAAGAGAAAAGTGGGACATTGAACAGTCGATTGTGTTAAAAGTTTATAACCTTTATTGGCAATATTTTAAACCTTTAAACCTATTATAAGCTTAATATATTTTTGATATCCCGGAGGTTTTGGTACGTCTGATCGACATGCCGAAACACCTGGCGACGTTAAAACGTCGCCGGTATCTCGGGATACTCGGTAAGACTTGAAACGTCTGGGATCTCAGCAACAAGGGCAAATTCTCAAATGTACTATCCGAGAACTCCGCAATCTTTTAAAAATCGCGTTGACTGTCGCAGTGGAAATCACGATGCGGAACGACGCGATTATTAGAAGTCTCCGCGATCATACTTGTCGCGGCGCGATCATGTTTATCGCGGCGCGATTGCAATTTACTCGCACCGCGATCGCGATTGTCGCCGCGCGATCGCCCTTGTCGCGGCGCGATTACGAATTACTCGAAGCGCGATCGCCCTCATCGCTGCGCGATCGCGCTCATCGCGGCGCGATCGTGCTTGTCGCGGCGCGATCGCGCTAAATTTTTTGCTACTGATTTTGTGCACTTGAAAGTGGGCACTGGATCAGAGGACAAGTTTCATGTTACTCACATTTTTTTTGCAGAGTATCATCCTTTCAACACAACCCTGACAACTAATTTGAGTGATAACACGGTTGTTGTGAATACGAGCTTTAACCTGATATGCAGTGCACAAGCCAACCCAGCTGCAAAGTATCAGTTGAACAGAGGGCAGGACGTTTTACGTGTCACTAATACTGGTGAAAATGTTACTGTATATACAACGTCAGTTGGTGAAAGAATAAAACAGGTGAACTACGCCTGTACTTCATTCAATGACTATGGTTATGGACCAACAGATAAAAGTACAGTAACAGTGCACTGTAAGTATATACCCCTTGGTTATGTATTATGTTATTCGCAAGCATATCAGCTTATCACACGTAGCAAATCTGTCACGTTTTGCATGAACCTTTACACCTGACAATCTTAACGGTCAAAGCCTGGAGAGGCATTTAAAATCATTATCAGGGGAAAGCGGGATTGAATGTCCTGAATTTGTTAAGAAAATGGTTTTAAAATCGTCACTGTCATATTTAAATTAAAGGTCACAGTGATCGTTGTATAAAGAATACAATTAGGTTATTAATTTTTCAGGGTTATTGTTAATGGTAACTCTTATTTTTGATACGATGTATTATATATGATTATTTTTATATGATAACTTTTGCCATCTATTTAGAAACTTACCTCAGCAAGTAATAACAATAAGCTGTTATTTAAATGGTACCCGTGCCCATGTGTAAATTTGTAGCTAAGCAAGTGAATGCAGCGATGCAAGCTGCTTATTTCTACTTGTTCTTTGTCACTGAGAAAATTGTTTTCTTGTATGCTAATTTATTCTTTGCATTAAAAGCGCAATTGTTTGAACGATTTTTTGAACCAATGTATATGTGAAACATTTTTCGTATACTGATCAGTTCACTTGTTTTTCTTGTTTACTAATGCCCTCTTTGCCATAAGCAAAGGGGCGGACACGCTTTTTGTGGAATGTTTGTGAAGCCATTTAAAAACACCTAACTTCGACCTCAGTTTTTAAGCCCGATAAAACACTGCTGCTTGTTTTTTAAACAGTACTAAAATTATTGAAAGGTACATTGAGTCATTTAAGTATATGATCACAGAATCCTAATTTATTTATAATTATTCGTGTTTGCATATAATTGGGTATTTCTTGGTGTTAATTGCGGAAACTATTGTTAGTTAGCTGTATTGGTATTGTGCAGTGCCTTGAATCTTTTGTGTGGAGTCACAAATTCCACGACATCAAGAAACTTCTATTTAATTTCTCTGAAATTAAATGGTCAGATTGGCTGTATAACAGTCAGCTACCATGTTGCAGGTGTTTTGGTTCAAACTTTTCTTTGGTTTGAAACTCGTGGTGTCAACCCATTGCAGTATTTATTCCTGAGTGTTTTCAGTGCCTTTACGGAGAAACATAAGCTTAAAATTATGTCTAAAAAGTAGGACCACACAACATTCGCTGCATTCAGTTGCCGACACTTGAAACCACGATCGCTAACTGAAATGGCAAGTAAATATAAAATACAAAACTTGCCAGAACAAAAATCCCACAGTAATAAGCGGCGAACACAATATCAAACGGTCTTACCCATCCGGAGAGATTTTGCCGCCATCTTGAAATCATGCAAGAGCGAGATCACGAGGTCAGACTAGTGTGCATCGTCTCACAGGATACGAGAAACTTGAAAAAAAAACCCAGTGCGATTTGTGACTACGATGAAGAAAAATAAGCGAGTGTTACTGAAATGCTCCAAGAACTTGGCTGGCCATCCCTCAAGCAATGGAGAACCGTCTCACGCCTTGTTCTCCTGTACAGAATTATGTATCGCTTTGTGGCAGTTAATCCAGGAAATAATATCAGGTTACCAACTAGATACTCACGCTACATAAAACCAAACTCGCTCCTCCCCATAATCTGCAATACAGCATCTCAAAGGCTTTCATTTTACCCAAGATCTATTCTTGATTGGAACTCTCTGCCGGACTCTGTTTTCTCCCAGGCCTCAAATGTAAACTTGTTCAAGAGCCTGGTAGCAAATTCTATAAAATAACCTCACTCTGACTGCCCGGCCAATAATCCTCAGTTTGAGGGATGGCCGTGTTGGAAAATAATAAATAATACTAGAAATACGTGTCTCGCAGAACGTCGCGAAGCTCGGGAGAGGATGTACTGTAAAATTTTAGCGATGTGGGAGGGAGAGATGGAATTTCTGATTTGACTGGAGAGGTTGGGTTGCATGCTGGCAATGGCCTCGAAATTTAAAGTTGAGACATTTTCGTTCCCAGTCGCTTCCATTTAACTTGTGCTTACCAGTGCCTTGTCTTCTTAAAATAAAATAAATGGGAGCTGGTACTGGTCAGTTTTGGGTTTTGAGCTGTGGGTTGCTGTAACTGCTATGGGGCTGGGTACGAAAAGACCCTGAGGCTTACCAGTGCCCTGTCTTCTTAAAATAAAATAAATGGGAGCTGGTACTGGCCAGTTTTGGGTTTTGAGCTGTGGGTTACTGTAACTGCTACGGGGCTGGGTACGAAAAGACCCTAAGGCCCTTCCCCCCCCCCCCTGCTCCTGCTGTCTCGATTAAATTCCATTTTTGAAGCTTGTGAGTGCTATCTCCCAAATTAACCTGTTTTTGTTCTATATACATGTACTGGGTATCAAATAATATTGCTAACCCAATTCGCTCGAATGGTTGAGATCGCAGGAGTTTACTGCTGCTGAAGAGTGGTGTTGTACAAACAAAAAACAACTCAATGGTGCTACAGTTGTAATAAAAATAATAATTTAATCTTACTCAAAAACAGCAATGAGACTACAGTAACATAGAATAGTAAAACATTCCAACATACCATAGATAATAGTAATGAAATGTAACATTGTGATAAATGTAGATTGGTTTTCAATCAAGTATCATAAGAGCAAAACCAAAGTTATTACTTTGGCCAATCACAACATACACGTCAATCCAATGAACTAATCAGAGCTTGGAGAAATTACAGGAAGCCAGTTCCAAGCCAGGGAAAACGCGTGGGAGCAAGTCATGATTGGTTTTGGTTTTATTTTCGATTGGTTAACAAAGTGGCATGAGATTCTCGCAGCAGTAACAATACTATATTGTGGATACAGGTCATGAGAATTACAAAATGAAGCAACAGATTCTCTGCAAATACCAAGCAATGTTTAGAGGCCAGGATGGAGAATTCGTAGGTTAAGACCAGGACTTAGGCCTTCATGACCATCCAGTAAGCCCCTTTAAAAATCTCAAAAGCAAAATTAATTTGTAGATGTACATTCTCCTTACTGGTGTCAATATAGTTTACATAGCCATATCAAGTGAATTTGTATTCAATTTCCACAGACAACTCATGTTGAAGTTGATCAGGTTCTCAATTTGCATAATCTATGTACTCGCTCGTACACTGATATTGTGAGGAGATTTAAGATACTAATAAAGGTGAAGTAGTAATGTTGATGTGTTATGTGTTTACCTATACAGTTGCTACACATTAGCTGGCCACGATTGCTAACAGAAAATTGTTTTTTTTTCCTTACAAAATGTTTTTATCCAGTTTGTAAACAGAAACTGGCCTTACTAAACTATTCGAATATTTTTTCTTACTGAACTATTTTGTAAGGAATGTCGTAAACTCAATATACGGTATACAAAGTATATTAATTGCTCACTGCTCATTCGCAAACAATAAATATCATGTAAATGTTGTATATTTGTGAAATAATTTCCACCTGTGTGATCTGTAGTTCTGATCATAATTGAAAAAAGAAATTACATGTTGACACCATGGATACATTTTGTACAATCACATATCTGTGCTGGAAAAAGTTTTGGCTTCCATCAGGTCAGACCAGTTTTCTTGCACCTTTCCATGTCATTTAAGCTAAAATCAAAGTTCCTTAGTGACCTTAGTGAGAATATCAATAAACATCAATTTACAGTATGTACTAAGGTAGTTTCCAGTGTTTGAGTACTAATATATTATATTGAAAAAAATTCCTCTTATCATCTACCTGTCAGTTGTTTAGCAACTTAAAAGCTTTTTTTTTTTGAAAAGGTAGATTAAAGAATAATAATTTAGATATTAAAGAATAATAATTTAGATATTCGCCACGAGTATTTAGCTGATAGTGGAATTCTTGTGGCCTCTCGTTGCGTCTATAAACAAAATCATTTTGTCGAACACTTCCAGTCGGTGTCGCCTCTCCTGATCGGTTTCGTTCAGAATTCTAATGGTGGCATCTTGTCAAGGCGTTTGAACCAACTCAAACGGTGTGCCTAGGCTATTTGAAGTCTTTGTATTCGATGCTCTCGTTGTTTCTTCGTTGCTCGATCGCGCTGGATTTCAAGTCGCCGTTCTCGCTTCAGCGGAGTTTCGGTGGTTAATTTTCTCGGGCAAGGATTTCCAGCCACTTGTTGAATCCAGCGTTGATGTGTTTGCTGTTCTTTCTCATTTGCATCAGAAATTGGTCGTGTTTCACCGAGAATAAACATCTTTTCACAGACGAGTTAGGGTAAACTCGTGAGCCCGGCCGCCATGAATAAACATGAGAGTGCGCCATTGTCAGCGGTCACGATTTTTGTTGCCAGGCAACTGCCGGACACCTTCAAGTATATATATATATAGGCTGAATAAAAAGGTTTACACAAACGGTGAACTCTTCAGCAGAAGGATCCAAGGATACGACGCCACCACGTGAATTTGTAGATAAGTATAATAAAAAACGATGGGGCTGTGGGAAACGTTTTTACCCGGTACACCAAATAAAATTCACAAGTTTAACACTTCCTTGATTTAATAAACCGCCTTGAGTCTACACAAAAGTCAGAACGTCTCCGCCATGTTTTGAACCATGAGGTCTCTCTCTTTTACATATCACGTGACTTATTTTCCGAACTAATTTGCATAATGCAACCTGATTTACATATTTGAATTTCGGACACCCTCCCCCCATTTAAGTGTTAACTAAACAGCTTAAATGTCACTCTAATCGTCCTCGTATTCCTGTTTTGCAATGTTCCGGAAAAGTTCATTTGCAATCTCCTTGGCTCGTCGGTTTGGTCCTACTCTCGGGACGAACACTGCAGCCTCAGGGTTTGGTGTCCACTTAGGATCTTCCCCTCCAATTTCTAAGTTGCACACAAGCTGCAAGGGGCGCTCGACTATGTATCCATTTCCCTGTTTTAGCTTCAATCCACGCACGGTTCCATCTTTGCCAATGATCTTGCTCACTACTCGTCCCAGTTTCCACAATGCTTTGTCCTTTGCTTCACTCTTTAACAACACCACTGCTCCTGTGTTTGGTATCTTCTCAACATTCCCTTCAGACCGCTGCTGCCTTTCTTCAAGGGCGTGAACATACTCTTTCATAAACCTCTTTCGTAGGTGCTGTTTGCTCTCCTCTAAAAATCTCATGCGCTTAGTCACATCCTCTTCTCCTATGTTCTCCAGGTTTTCCTCCAAGATAGGAATTGCCTCTCCTCTTAGTAGGGTATTTGGGGTAAGTACTGGTTTCTCAAACTCCTCTCCTTGATACATGAGTGGCCTGTTGTTCATGGTCATCTCGACGTCCAGCAAGACTTCTTCTACTTCCTGGAAGGTTAGCAGACTTTGACCAATCACCTTTGAAAGACTCCTCTTCATGATGCCGATAAGGCGTTCGAAGAAGCCTCCCCACCATGGGGCACGGGCCAAGTTGAACTTCCATTTTATCTCCAAAGCACCTAAATAGTCTACGAGACGCTGGTCCTTCTTCAGCTTGGATAACCATTTTCCAGTGGCAACAAACGTTTTTCCATTATCACTTACAATGATTTGAGGGCAGCCTCTCCTGGCGACAAATTCCTTCAGTGCTCTCTGGAACTCTTGGGCAGTCAGGTCACGACATAACTTGAGATGCACTGCACGAGTACTGGCGCAGGTAAATAGTGCTATGTATGCCTTTGAAGTAGAAGTCTTGTTAATCTTGTGATTAACAGGACCAGCAAAATCCACTCCTGTAACAGCGAAAGGGCTTGAGAGTTCAGTTCTGAACGCTGGCAAGGTTGCATCTCGGCTGCGAGAGGTTGAGATTGGTTTCTTCCAGTAACGCCTGCAAACGTTGCAGTTGCGGATAACTGTTTTGGTTAGCGACCTCAGCTTTGGTATCCAATACTTCTCTCTCATACGACACATGGTAGTTGAAACTCCCCCATATCACTGGAAAACTTGAACCACTTAGACTTCACTAAAGTTAGTTAAATCTCTGTAAAATGTCTACATTTCCTTTGTAAATTACGAACTCTGTAAACGTGCACATTCCCAGAGATTTTGTAACTTCGTAAAAAGTCTGTAAATTACAGCACATTTTCTGCGCTGAGATCGCATAAAATATATATGTAATCTTGATGTTTTTCTTGTAAATTTTGATTAAAATTTACAGAGATTTTATGTTACAAACAACAAATCTCTGTAAAATCTTTCTACTTTCTCTGTAAAAATGGCACGAGAAAAAAATCTCTGTAAACCAGTAAACATAAAATCTTCTTATTATCTCTGTAAAAAGTGAGTCAAAAAAACTTAATGAAATGTTTGTAAAATGTACCATAAAAATACACAAAATGTCACAGGAAAGTACATACAATGCTTGTAAAATGTATGTATTTTATTGTACTAAATCTATGAAAAATGACCACATTTTCTCTTTAAAATCAGCATGTATAAAAGGAACGCGTGAAACATGCATAGCATAAAATATCACTAAAGTATCTGTAAAAAGTAAACGAAACATTGCATAAAATGTTAGTAAAATGTCCACAAATACACCACACAAATGTCACAGAGAAGTTCATATAATGTCTGTAAATTTCTAAAATTGTATTGCAAATATAAATTCTTGCAAAATGTCTACATTGCTTTCAAAATCTAGCTGTAGGAAGAAAAATTTTGCTACAGTTAAACAAAAGGATTGAACAACTTTACTGCCTTTTATTTAATAAGGGCCTGGTCGCACAACAGTCAAAAACAAAACTCCGCCCGTGCAAAAATCGAGGAAAACAAAAGAAACCGCTCCGGTGGGACACGCTTTTTGTGGAATGTTTTTGTTTTTATGTCATTTTGCACGGGCTAATTTTTGTTTTTGACTGTAGTGCGACCAGGCCCTAACTCTGAAGTTCAAATAAAACTAATTGCAGCGGAATGAAACTGTTTTAAAATGTACGATTTTAAACACCAGAGTTATACATTGTATTAAGTGAAATGAAAAGGTCTTCAGTAAGGCTCAGTTCACACTTGGTGCCTGAGAATTAATTATCGGCCACTTAAGTGATCACTGGCTCTCTGTGTAAATGCATATTTCGTTGCTTTAGAAGCACTTGACCCTCAATCCACTGCTTTACATACCCATAACTCCCTGCTATGCTTGTTTCAAAATGGTGTCTGATGGGTGCCCAGTGTGTGACATAGCTCAAGTCTCGTTGTACAGTACAATCAAATTTCAACAAAGTTACATGAAGGTGTTCATTAAGATATATTTCAATCTGTTAAATCTTGATATAAGCTATATATTTCCTCTAAAGGTGGTATGCCCAAAGAAACCAATCAAAGACAATCTCAGGGAGAAAAACTGCATAAAAATCTTATCTGCGACTCCAAATAATGATCATGGTTTTAGAAGGAAAATCTAATAATTCTCTATAATAATTTTGTTCTCTAAATCTCCATAATTTAATTAAAATGTATAAAAATTCTGATAAATAAAACCTAAATGCTGTCCAATAAAACCTAAAATAGAACACACATAATGGTCTGATACATGGGAAATAATTCTATAAAGAAATTAAATAAGACATTAAATTCGTCATTTGTACTTTCATGAAAATAGCACTACAATACTGCATAGCATTTTTTAAATAAATTCTCACTTAACCCTATTCGGCCTGGGGGGGGGGGGGGGGGGGGGGGGGGCACAAAGTGCCCGCGCTAACTTTCAACATTCATAACTTCCTTAATATTTATTTAAACGCCATCAAACTTTGTGACTTTTCCTAGAATTTATCTGGCAACAATTTCATGACAATTTTTTAATCGCGTGACTTGATGTTTCCATGGCAACAAGATTTTGACAGTCATGTTTTTTGAAATTTGCATATTTATACCTTTGAATGAAGAAAAACAATGTTTATTGGTATAACTTTTATATTTTTACTTGATTTAGCGTGTATTTATTGGTTTTCATTAATTTTGGGTAAGTATGGACGGTTTTTAAGAGGTTTTAAAAAATTCAAAAATCCAAGATGGCGGATCCAAGAAAGCCCAGGCTGAATAGGGTTAACATTTCCTTATCTGGGTTGGATTATAAATAAATAATCACATGTAATAAACTGTAACATTAATGTTTGCCTTGGCCTAACATGTATTATAAACTTCCTTTCAATAATGTTTCCATATGTAGATTGTATTTGACATATAAATTTTCGGATCAATAGCAGCATCTGGGTAAAGTCCCCTTTGTAAAATTAACTAAAAAATAATAATAAAAGTACCCTATGTAAATCAGGTCATTAAAAGTGGCCTACGTAACCTCAGGCCATAAATATAAATTTTTATCAAGTGGCCACTCTAGATTTTTTACAATGGCCACTCTAAGATTCTTTAGAATGGCCACTGGAACATTACTTTTAGTGGCTACTGTAAGATTTATTAAAGCGGCCACTGTAAGATTTATTTAAGTGGCCACTTTAAGACTTTCTTTGTTTTTGTTTTTTTACATTCGCCACTTTAAGATTCCTTTAAAGTGTACACATAGTCTCCTAAAAAAGGCCATGTAGCATTTGCTGTGTTTCATTTAATATTGTCTATTCTTGGGGTAAAGTTTTGTGCCTTTGACAGCATAAAATTAGCATTTCTAGAACTTTAGACTGCAAAACAGTCGTATTTTTTGCGTTGGTCATACGAATGCGCGCGGCCTTTGAACGAAATTTCTGGAACGAGTGTGAATATGGAGAGTGGGACTGGGGAGAGACGCTAAAAAATACGACTGTCGCCTTTCCATACAACGAATTCGTTCAAATTTCTCTTTTCTCCAGAAAAGAGAAATTCCCATTGGTTGATTAATGACGCTACCTGTCAATAAAGATGTCATCACACCTCATCAGAAGCCGTGTCTATTTCATGGTAAAATGAGCTCTTCGCTGGAAAATGAAAGACGTTGCCAGAGATTTGGGATTTGCTTTAAAATCAGAGCAAAAGGAGGCAGTTCGTTTGCTTCTCAGTGGAAGAGATGTTTTTGGTGTGCTACCAACCGGCTTTGGAAAAAACCTAATTTATCAATTGTTTGTTTTGGCAAAGAATTCGGTCTCGCCAAATGTTGCAGCTTCTTCGTTTATACCGGTCAAACGGCCGACTTTCCAGAGCCATTTAGAATATTTAGTTATGCGTCGTTTGTTCGCTAGCTCTTGGCATAACAATGGAGTTTTTTGGCTCTTTTTGAAAGAGTTGCAAGATCAGTAGTAGCCGCCTAAATAGGAATTATTCGCTGCACAGTACATTTCTCAGTCCGTGATTTAACAGGGGATTTAATGTGAGCACAAGTCTGCGGTTAGCATAACTCATTGCATTGCATCCGGTTTGAAATATTTGAATCTCCGTGGTTACTTTTGTATAATCTTTAAGCAAGATTCGAATTTCGGTTCTTTAGTGAACCTCAAACATACATTTAGGTTCAGCTGAACGCGCTTACATTTTATAGAACCAAAACTCTAAAGCCCTCGTTAGCTCTCGTTAAGCGTTGAAATCAACATGACACGCTACCATGTATTTTCCCGCGAAAATAAGACACCGAGCCAGACATCGAGCAGTATCAAGTTTACAATGTGGGTGGAGCTGTCAAGCAATTTTTGACATCTCAGCGATAATTTTGAACCCCCTGGTCAGAACGAATTCGTTGTATGGAAAGGTGACAGTCGTTTTTTTTCTCGCCTCACACGCCCGTGCGAGGCTCGCGTGCTTCCCGGGTATCCACGCTTCAGACGCTTTTGGCGCTTCGCGCCTTTGCGAGCGAGCCAGCGGAAAAAAAACCCGACTGTTTTGCAACCCTAACCCTAACCCTAACCCTAACCCTAACCCAACAAGAGACACACAACAAGACACAACAAGAGTCAGTGTTACGCCAAAAAAAAAAAACAGGCTAATGCTGGAGTCGAGAGGGGGGTTAGGGTTAGGGTTAGGGTTAGGGTTAGGGTTGCAAAGCAGTCGGGTTTTTTTTCCGCTGGCTCGCTCGCAAAGGCGCGAAGCGCCAAAAGCGTCTGAAGCGTGGATACCCGCGAAGCACGCGAGCCTCGCACGGGCGTGTGAGGCGAGAAAAAAAACGACTGTCACCTTTCCATACAACGAATTCGTTCTGACCAGGGGGTTCAAAATTATCGCTGAGATGTCAAAAATTGCTTGACAGCTCCACCCACATTGTAAATTTGATACTGCTCGATGTCTGGCTCGGTGTCTTATTTTCGCGGGAAAATACATGGTAGCGTGTCATGTTGATTTCAACGCTTAACGAGAGCTAACGAGGGCTTTAGCGTTTTGGTTCTATAAAATGTAAGCGCGTTCAGCTGAACCTAAATGTATGTTTGAGGTTCACTAAAGAACCGAAATTCGAATCTTGCTTAAAGATTATACAAAAGTAACCACGGAGATTCAAATATTTCAAACCGGATGCAATGCAATGAGTTATGCTAACCGCAGACTTGTGCTCACATTAAATCCCCTGTTAAATCACGGACTGAGAAATGTACTGTGCAGCGAATAATTCCTATTTAGGCGGCTACTACTGATCTTGCAACTCTTTCAAAAAGAGCCAAAAAACTCCATTGTTATGCCAAGAGCTAGCGAACAAACGACGCATAACTAAATATTCTAAATGGCTCTGGAAAGTCGGCCGTTTGACCGGTATAAACGAAGAAGCTGCAACATTTGGCGAGACCGAATTCTTTGCCAAAACAAACAATTGATAAATTAGGTTTTTTCCAAAGCCGGTTGGTAGCACACCAAAAACATCTCTTCCACTGAGAAGCAAACGAACTGCCTCCTTTTGCTCTGATTTTAAAGCAAATCCCAAATCTCTGGCAACGTCGTTCATTTTCCAGCGAAGAGCTCATTTTACCATGAAATTGACACGGCTTCTGATGAGGTGTGATGACATCTTTATTGACAGGTAGCGTCATTAATCAACCAATGGGAATTTCTCTTTTCTGGAGAAAAGAGAAATTTGAACGAATTCGTTGTATGGAAAGGCGACAGTCGTATTTTTTAGCGTCTCTCCCCAGTCCCACTCTCCATATTCACACTCGTTCCAGAAATTTCGTTCAAAGGCCGCGCGCATTCGTATGACCAACGCAAAAAATACGACTGTTTTGCAGTCTAAAGTTCTAGAAATGCTAATTTTATGCTGTCAAAGGCACAAAACTTTACCCCAAGAATAGACAATATTAAATGAAACACAGCAAATGCTACATGGCCTTTTTTAGGAGACTATGTGTACACTTTAAAGGAATCTTAAAGTGGCGAATGTAAAAAAACAAAAACAAAGAAAGTCTTAAAGTGGCCACTTAAATAAATCTTACAGTGGCCGCTTTAATAAATCTTACAGTAGCCACTAAAAGTAATGTTCCAGTGGCCATTCTAAAGAATCTTAGAGTGGCCATTGTAAAAAATCTAGAGTGGCCACTTGATAAAAATTTATATTTATGGCCTGAGGTTACGTAGGCCACTTTTAATGACCTGATTTACATAGGGTACTTTTATTATTATTTTTTAGTTAATTTTACAAAGGGGACTTTGCCCAGATGCTGCTATTGATCCAAATTTTCTATGTAATCTTTTATACTTTATGACTAAAGCTTCTTTGGAATATGTTTGACCTTTTTGGAAAAGTCATGCCCAATTTGGTCAGCCCCATTATGAACACACTAAGTTTCTTGGCCTTCAGAAAAAAAAAAACAATGCAGTAATTGATGCATAGGATGCTGAAATCTAAAAGAAAACAAAATAATGTATATAAGTCAGAATGTATTTTTTTATAATTTGATCAATGAGTTTGAGAACTCCATCAAACCAACTAGTCTCACTACTGTAGCTTTTCAAAGTTTTGGAAAATGTAGCCAAATAACTGTCCTACGCTGTACACACTGTAGGTCGAAAACTTAAGGTTTTGTGATATACAAGAGCAGGGCTTTGCTCTAGCAGTGCCTGGTGTTTCCTGGTTACTTAGTTTTGTCCTGTCAGGCAACTAGAAAATCTAAGTTTTTGCATAAAACTCATAATGCTGGGCACCCTGGTTTTCACAGGTTCAGAGCTTTCGGTTTCCTGCAATCTTTCTCAGAGCACAGCCTTGAAGAGCCACCGCTCTTGTTTCACAACCTGCCTTTTCTCCTACTTCATGTTGGCATCCCTGAATAGTAACAGGTACATTGTAACCTTGCAATACAATAAATCAGCTTTTTAACAAGTGCATTGAAATGATGTTGAATTCCCTGTATCTAAACACCAGAAATATCAATCCCATTATAAATGTGTTAACTTACTAGATTCTGTTTCAACAGCATCAGGCTGTTTGTTATCCTTGGTTCTGTCCTGAGTCTATAAATTATGAACCAGAAAAATAACATTTTTGACTGACAGTATACATGTAGGGTACGTGTTTTCACAAGGAATTAATCTATGTACAGGGAGTCATATCGGTTATCATTAAGTTAAGAAAACAGAGCATTATATCACATGAGTAATAAAACAAAGGCCAGAGGAATTCTGCAAACTCTAAATAAGCTGTTACTCCTCTGGTTGGAAAGGGGGAGGGAAGGGAAGGGGGAAGGTGAGGCTACGTTTGAACCTTAAAGGACCCTAGTCATCCAAAATGCACTGCGCGCTCAAACGGTGAAATCCGCCATTTTCGATGCCATCGAAATTACCGAACATTGCATAGTGAATCGGAATCTTACTGCATCGTCCCCAGTTGTGTAAATGAAAGTCTGTAACTGTTATCGTAGCTTTTTTGAATTATTAGTCTATCGGTTTGAATGATTTTTTCGTAGTTTTGCGCTACCGATGGACAAGGTTTTGACATCCAAAGTCAATGGTCTTATGGCCTCACCGTTTCACAAGCGCGGACGGCCGAAGGCGCCAGGAAATGCAAAGAAAACTATTCTTCACGAATCGACTTTCCACCTTTGGATTACGAGCAAAAGTGAGGTTGGAATCGTACGGCTAAACCATAGCCAGTTCGCTGAATTGTTGTTGTTAAAGAATGTACAACAGTTGCATCCGGCCGTGAGAATTATGAAACAGTAAACATGCTGGAGATTCAAATATTTCACAAACTGATTTCATGATGGATGCAATAACGCCATACGTTTAACAACGAAAGTACAGCCTAGCTCCGAGACACGCAACTTAAACGCAGAATAAACTCTGAGGAGTCGAAAAAAAATGTAATATGCCATTATCGGAAGCCATGCTTACCGCAGACTTGCGCTCACACAAAATCACGCCGACTGAGAAATTAACTCAGTGATCCTAGAATTCAGCGACTACTACTGATCTTGCAAACTATGCGCTAAAGAAACAATATTGTTATGCCGAGAACTAGTAAACAGCGATGGCATAACTAAATATTCTCATAGTAAACGGCTCTGGAAAGCGTAAATATCTCCTGTCAGTATCAGAGACTTTCCTAAGATCAAAGAATCGGCAACATTGAGAACAACAGTCCTGTTATATCTTAATTTTGATCTATAAAAAGAAAACAATCTCTCAGACACGTACTTGGGGTAACCTTATTCTCAAGCCGGGTGAAATGCTTTTTTTTTTTTTGCTACAAGCAGGA
The DNA here is from genome assembly GCA_024195265.1 of Dendrophyllia cribrosa. Taxonomy (NCBI): domain Eukaryota; kingdom Metazoa; phylum Cnidaria; class Anthozoa; order Scleractinia; family Dendrophylliidae; genus Dendrophyllia; species Dendrophyllia cribrosa. Next base: position 11,181,436 of record JAJLRJ010000010.1, read on the forward strand.
TTTGTGCTAGGCCTGTCACCTTTTATAACGATATTTTTATAAATATCTCGCCTCTGACCTTTCGCGACGATTTCCTTACTTTTGGTCACGCGCCATGTGTAATATAATACCGAAACTTCCGCATGTAAACAAAAACAAAGGTGTAGCTGACTAGGATCCTTTAAACACTGCTCTTTGCGAGTATCCACAAAGCATCTAGAAATAATAACACACAAAACCAATTTTTATCTTGTTCTGACACCATTCATCAGTAAGGTTGCTTGCGCACATGTTTGTTCGTTTATTTCTTTATTCAGGGTTTAATTCATAACAACATACTTACTTGCGTGTTGTCACTTGCACCGTGTCACTGCAATCATCATCATCACTACAATGTACATGTACAGTATCTTCTTCTACACAGTACCCTGTTGTTCTGTTTTGTAATTAGAAAAAAATTATTGTTAGAAGAATAATGTCAGTTGTTTCATTGTTTACGTGTAGATTACATGTAGTTTGATCAACTGAATTGTTGATACACACAATGTACAGCAAATTAAGGCTGATGTTTTGAGGGCTAGCACTAAAAAACATTACCTTTTTAATCCTTTTATATATGGTGGCAATTTACTTTATCAACAAGGCTGATAATACTAACATTTTGTTTCACTCCCCCACCAATTCATTATCACAGTTTCGTTGATTACTCATTTTAAACCAACAGAGACCTTCCACTGCACCCATTTCTCTTCCTGCCACCCACCAGGGGTCAGAAAAGGGCTCAGAAAAGGTGAAGCCCTGAGACTTTTAAAAAACAAATTCCTCAGCAAAATCATTCAGTAAAAATATCAACAACTTCAAAGCACGCCTCTGTGCTAGAGGCTACACTCACAATCTCATTGAGAAAATAATTTCCGAGGTAAAATTCAATGAACGGAAGTCATCTTTGCAGGAAAAGGAGAACGTGCAAAAAATAATTCTGCCTTTCGTAACAACGTACCACCCGGCGTTGCCTACATGTAGTCTTAAAAACATCTTAATGAGCTAATGGCATTTAATTCAGAACCAACCGTTGCTAAGAGAAATATAAAAAGAGCCTGGGGGATATCTCAGAGGGATATACTTTCTGGCCTGTCAACACCTCTTTTCATGCAAATCAATGACTAATCAATGACCAAAAATTTTGTGGGTCATTGATTAGTCATTGAGTACTTATTGAGTATTGGCAATACTTGATGTGTAATCAATTGATTACCCATTGATTACTAACTGATTACATTGATGTCATTGATTAGTTAAGCCTGGTTTACACGTACCTCTGGCTCAGACCATTCTACATCTTTTTCATTACTGCATGTTTTAGAACTGTACATGTAGTTTTGTCACTCAGTTTTCTAAGAAATAAAGGAAATAGTCACCATTTAGATAAAAAAAACTATAAACTTTGACTACATACCTGTACATGTATTAGACAACTAAGGCTGTGCTCTAAGAAAAATAGTTGGTACCCCGAAATCTCCGAACACTTGAAATCTGGGGTGCTCAGGATATACATGTAACTTTGGTGCAAAAACAAAGATTTCCTGGTAGCCCAAAGGTAAATTTTGCATTGTTTGGCTGTGCTCTAGCAACACACAGTGGCTCATAGCATGTCACTTTTGACCTTGGGTGATCAGAAAGTGTGCAAACATGTAGCTTTTCACAAAACTTATAAGCTGGCACCAATAATGTAGATTTGGAGCACAGCCTTACAGCCTTGACAAGGCTGTACAGTCCATTGCAAAGTAAAAATAACATAATGATGCTATTTACCCACACGATGGCTACAGCTGTACATGTACATGTACATGTATGTTGTGCTTAAAATTATCCTTGATTCTATTTTTGTTTTTCATTAGCAAACATCCCATGTATCTCACACAGACTAAAGAAAAAAATAATAATTGGAGTGCAACAGCTACATGATCGATCAACATACATGTACCTACAACAACAAATTAAAATTGCCTTCTTTTCTGGTGGGCCTTTCTCTTTACAAAGAGCCATCTGATATGACATTTGTGAACTACAGCTGTACATGCATTATAATCATACTAAAAATACACCGAACTGAGGACATTTACAAAACACCCCTAATTTTTGTCAATTTAATTTTTTTCTCCAAATTTTTCTGTCAGTCTAAAGGGTGGACTGAGGACAGGGTATACATGTACATGTAAAACACAGTCTTAAGTTTTAATAAATATGACATTCAACATCAATTGATATTTAACTTCCTACTATTTTACCCTTTTGCCAACATTGCATTTTATACAATGTATGCAGTCTGATTCTTGGCTGGTACTGTTGGGGCAGGAGCAATGATGTGAAGTTTTAGTGCTCTCCCCACAGATTTCCTTTGATGCATGTACAAGAAGGACTGGGCCAAGTCCCAAGCTACAATGTGCTATTACATGTATTATGAGATGCAGACAATCCCATATCATGTGCTTTTCTTTTGGATTCGGATAAAACGAAAGTCTAGTGCAGTATAAACAAACACATGCCAAAGCCACCATACTGATTGTTTTCATTGTTTCTAGGTGCTTCGTGGATACTCGTGAAGAGCAGTGTTTTTCATTTTGAGTTATCGGTGAGGAAAGGGGTAGGGAAGGGGAAGGTGAGGCTACATTCGAACCTTAAACACTGCTCTTCACTAGTATCCACAAAGCATCTAGAAATAATAACAAACAAAACCAATCTTTATTTTGTTCTGACACTGCAGGGATGTAAATAATAGGCGGAAGGCGTAAAAAATAAACGTCTAAAGACTGAGTTTTCTTGATTTTTCCCGCCTGAAAAACTGTGTTGCTTAACTTTCTCTTTTTTTACCAAACTTTTCCGCCTGTGATGAACAAAAGTCCACCTGTTGGATATCTTAGTTACATCCCTGCACTGTCTTTTCATCAGTATGGTTGCTTGCACATGTGTTTGTTTATACTCCACCAGGCCTATCAGTATTTTCTTGACAGCACATGCACAACGAATCCAAAAGAAAAGCACATGGGATTGTCTGCAGCCCATAATTATAGTAGCTTGGGTCCAGTCCTTCTTGTTCTACTTGTGTCTTGACGTGGCTACTTGAAGTTGAATGTCATATTTATTTAAACTGAAAATTGTGTTTTATGCCCTGTCCCCAGTCTGCAGTCCATACTTTATAATGACAGAAAAAAAATTCAAAAAATATATATATATTAAAACTGAGGAAATTAAAGGTGGTCCATGTACCTGGGACCATGTTTTGTATACGTCCTTGAACTGACTATTGTCATTTTTGTTCAAATGAGCAGGCTGAAATTGTTTCTGTTCTGGTGTACATGTACCAATACACACGGACAAAAACAAGACTAAATCCCTTGTGAAGACTGTGCATGAGCCCGTACAGTCACCAAGATTCGTTGATAATCTTCAGTACAGGTAGCCAAAAATAATATTTAAACTGGTTTACATTTTTAACGTAAGCTTACATACCTTTGGGATCACAAGGGCAGCAAGAATGAAGCGCTTGAATTGGTGTAGCATTTAAGGACTACAGCTGTAGCCAACATGGCGGTCACACTTGACTTCACGATGGATGTAGGTTGGTAGCAATCGTATGCATAGCGATCATTGATATTTTGTAAAAAAATTGCATGCAGCTTATTCAGAAAACGTGGAACGAGAAAAAGGCTCAAATCACAAGTTGTCTCTTCAAAGCAAATGAAGTTTTGAGCGCTCAAAGCGAGCAGCAAAAAAGACAGTAATATTCATGAAAGTTCGTTGAAAGAAGCGCCTACACGAACTGCCCGCTGGGAATGACTCTCTTGCGCATGATCAATTCGCACCCAAGACCTCTCGGCCGAGCGGCCTAGCGGAAAATTGATATGTATCCTGCGCAGCGTTAATTGTAGTTACGTGAAAAAGTGTTAAAAATGAAAATTTCTTTGATATTGCCTTCGATTTACTGTATTGTATTTTACATTGTATCCACCATTATTTTTTTTTCGAGCTCACATACGGCTTTTTCAATGCATTTCTTTTGAATCTCTCGTTCTTCGAAAATCATTCCTATTTCCGTTCCAGGGAAAATCTTTAAAAACACCTCTTTCAAAAGCGGTTTATTAGGCAAGGCTAAAATATTAAAATGCTGCTTTATCTGTGTGATCCAAATGGTACATGAGACACATATCTCATACAACAGTAATACCGCCGTTGAACTAAGCTGTGTCTTGTATTTTAAAAAAATTTTCTTTTTCTTTGAACGATACGTTTTTTCCCCGCTCTCGCTCGCGAAGCGGCAATCGAGGGTCCTGAAAAAAAAGGAGGGGGGGAGGGTACCAATCCCATTTTCCAGCCCAATTTTTTTCCAAATCCCATTTCCCAGCGTCGATATCCCATTCTCACTAGCAGAATTCAGGAAAAATCCCAGTGTTTTTCATACCAACTCTTTTCTATTCACATCCGCATATCAGGTGATATTCTCCAGCCACTTCACATTCCTGTCGCCTGGGTTAAGCCTAAAGAATACCGCTCAGAAGGACGTCGGACACCTTATTGAAACTTATATAACGGAGTAACTGGTTAGCTTTCAGTTGATGTTATGGGTAGCAGTTTATATAGTTAAATTTAGGCCTGAACAACCCGAGAAGCTAGGTGGTACAGTGGTATAGTGGTACGGTAGGCTATCTAAGCCTAAGCCTAGCTGAGATCACAGGTTCAATCCTGAGTGGGGGATTTTAGATTTTCTTTTTTACACTTAAAAATTTATTGAAAATAAAATTCTAAATGTCGACATTACGTTATATAAGTCTTAATTAGGTGTCCGACGTCCTTCTGAACGGTATTCTTTAGGCACAACCTGTCGCCTGCAGACATGTTGTTTTTAACATGTAAATACGCATGCTCAGCGTTTTTGGCTTGATTGCACCGCTGTACACAAATATCGTTGACCGCAAGACAAGTGAAAAATAAAATATTCTGATATTCCTATCGTAGAATTGGCGTAAAATAGGCACTTTTAACAGTTTCAGTCTGATGTATGCCAAACTAAGGGAATTAACTAGAAACAGAATGCACGATCACTGCAACAAACCGTTGAGAATGGCCGGATCTGGCTTTCCAGACCTAGATCAGTATTAATACTTAAAGTGAAACAAAAGAAATGGCAAACTGATCCTTACGGTAGAAAAACAGAACAGAAGCAAATAAAATAAAATAAAAGTGGGATATAATAGTGCCCAATATTTCGCTTTGCAAAACAAAGCTTCCTCAGGGGCTAGCACTATAAATGATTACAACTGTAAAACCGTTATAAGTGGTTTTAAAATTATTTTAATCATTTATTGTGCTAGCCCCTGAAGAAGCTTTGTTTTGTAAAGCGAAATATTGGGCACTATTATATTCAACTTTTATTTTGTTTGCTTCCGCTTCTGCTTCTGTTTTTCTGTCGTAAGGATCGGTTTGCCATTTCTTTTGTTTCACTAAGGGAATTAGTTAGACTAGTGAAGACCAGTTAAGCATTGACTGGACATGCTTAAAGACAACTGTCCCATTCCCATTTCTAAGTTTTTTTTTTCCATTCCCAGTGAGCAAATCCCAGTCCCAGTGACTCAAATCCCATTTCCCAGGGCAATAACAGGCCAATCCCAGTTCCCATTTTACCCCTTCAGGACCCTCGCAATCTCTTATGTGTGTGCTTTCACGTTTGAGTAGATGTCGGACTGTTGCACGCCCTGTTTACTCAAAATAAAGAGTTGTTTCAACTCTCTTAACTGGGTTGAGAATTAACTCATATTTTGAATTTGAGTGAGAAGCACTGACTCACTGCGGTGAGTAAGTTTTTAATCGTATGTTTGAGTAAAAGTGACTTTCACTTGATTTTCTCAAACTAAGGAGTTGTTTTAACTCACTACGTTGGATTAAATATTTAAGTAAAATTTTAAGTAAACTAACTCAAAATATCGAGTAAAATGCCTACTTTACTAGAAAAATTAGTCAGTTTTACTCTTTTGCGTCAATTTACAGACATTTTATAATGCCCCGCTTGCGTCAATTTACAGAGATTTTATAGTGCCCCGTTTGGGTCAATTTACAGAGATTTTATAGTGCCCAATTTGCGTCAATTTACAGAGATTTTATAATGCCCCGTTTGTGTCAATTTACAGAGATTTTATAGTGCCCCGTTTGCGTCAATTTACAGAGATTTTATGATGCCCCGTTTGCGTCAATTTACAGAGATTTTATAGTGCCCCGTTTGTGTCAATTTACAGAGATTTTATAATCCTCGTTTGCGTCAATTTACAGAGATTTTATAATGTCCCGTTAGGTAGGTAAACTTTATTTATATTACGCGTTGTCAATTCATAATACATGCTCTTCCGTCGAACCTTAAACAACAATAGATTAATTACTTAACTACATTAAATTATCTGACTAAATTCATTATCTATACGGGATTATACTAAAAACTACAAAAAGTATCCTTTATGAACTATCATTAAATTAGATAGAAAGTAAATACATGATTTAAAAGAGCTAAGAGTGGACTACATCTTAGCGCTCAAAGGCAAGCTGTTCCAGAGAACAGAACCGCGATATTGAAAACTTCGTTTGCCTGCTTCAGTACTCGGTCTAGGAACGGAAAGGTTGTATTTTGAATTTCTTAGATTATGTGAGTGAACACCGGATGTAGCTTTAAATATTCTATTTAGACGATTCGGAGAAAGATTATTTTTGTTTGTGTCAACTTACAGAGATTTTATAATTCCCCGTTTGTCATTAAATGTTTTTTACAGAGATTTGGTAACTGAATTAACATTAAAATTACGCAGTGCCATTTACAGACATTTTATATTAGAAGTCTAGGCATTATAAAATCTTTGTAAACAGCAGATTTACAAACATTGTTGGCAGATTTTGTAAAGTCTGTAGTAAGTCTTTCCTCTCATTACAGCTCCTAGAATTTATAAACATTTCACAAACATTTTATAAAGAACAAGACAACAAAACTATATAGAATGTCTGTCAAAAGAATTTACAGAGATTTTGTTTTTAACAGGTGAAAGTACCAAGTCTGTAAATTCAAGATTTATAGATATTTTATGAAGTCTGTAAATGGTCCAAGTTTTCCAGTGCATGTAGCATCTGCTCGTGGACTTGCTGAACCATCATGGAAGCCAGCTTGCTGTTTCGTGGTAGAAAGATTGGATGATAATGGGGGACTCTATCAACACAGCTCAATATTCCTTTTTTGTCCTCCCTTAGTCCCACATCTGTCTTGGACACTGTGGTCTGTGCTTGAATGATCCAGAACTTCTCTGCTGCCTGGAGCTCTTCGGTCATTAGTGGGCCTTTGCACTTCTTGTGGTTTCTGCAGTTGTGGATAAATCGCTTTACAAATGCAGTGACCCGCAGAAGTTTCCAGTATGACGCATACTTGCTCAGAAGAGTGTCTCTGGTCTCATTCATTTCTTCCTTTGTTTTAACTAAGAGCTGTTTTTCGACCTTAGGTTTGACTATTTCCTTGTAATTCTCTGGGCTCTCTGTCACTTCAGGTTGATCTGGCCATTCTTCTTGAGTACTAAGCCACTTTGGCCCTCGAAACCACAACTCCCCCATTTTGCTTGGGGCCACGCCACGGCTTCCTTGATCACTAGGGTTGTCAGCAGTAGGTACATGATGCCATTGTAAATACTTCTTTTCCTGGATAACCTTGGTTCTGTTACTAACAAATTGGGACCAAGTTCCTTGCCCTTTGATCCAATAAAGCACCTTCGTACTGTCGACCCAGTAGTGATGCTCCTCAATGCGCTCATCTTTCAAGACTTCCTTTACATGGTGCATCAATCTGCTTAGGGTATGTGCTGCAACAAGTTCTAAGCGGGAATTGACTGATCTTTCGGTGCTATCCTTGACTTTGCTACAAGCAGCCTCTGTTGAACTGGTGTGGCGGTGTGAGTCGTTACAGCATACACAGCTACTGAAACAGCCAACTTGCTGGCATCTGAGAACCCATGCAAGTTCACTCTGGTCAAGCCAACACCCACTACACTGCGGGGAATGCTTACATAAGGACAGTGCTTCATATCATTTAGCCACTTAGCCCACGGTTTCCTTATGTCATCTGGTACTTCTTCATCCCACCTCAGATTTCTCAAGCAAACTTCACTGTACAGTATCTTTCCAACGATAACAACAGGTGCAGAAATTCCAAGTAGGTCAAAGATACTGTTGATAGCAGACAACATCTTTCTCTTTGTCACTGAGCCCTCCTCAACACCATTTAAGGTCGTTGCAAAGTTAATAGAAACTGTGTCTTCTACCTTGTTCCATGGGACTCCTAAGATTTTTGATTCATTTGGCTGAGTTCCAACTGCTAACTTGGCGTATGTTGAATTATCCTGAGGTTCTTCTTCACTTGTACTCTGATTCTCAATTTCTGGAATGTTACAGTGCCACTTGTGTAGCTGAAATCCACCTTCGTTCATGATTTGCGTTGCCTCCTCCTTGAAATTCAGTAACTGTTCCTTTCCATCACCACCAGATTGAACATCATCTACATAGGTATTTTGAAGCAACTCATTTACAGTCTTGGGGTACTTGTCTTCATACTGGCCAATGTGTTTCTCAAGTGTAGCACCCAGGATGTATGGACTTGGACCCGACCCGAAAATTACTCTTGTGAAGCGGTATTGGACAATGTTCCTTTCTTTTAAGTTGTCATACCACAATAGTCGAAGGGCATCTCTATCCTCCGGACTGATTTTGATTTGTAGAAAAGCTTTCTGTATGTCCCCGGTGATGCAGAAAGGTTTCATTCTGTTTCTTAGCAGGATGTCAAAGATTGCTGGTTGTAAGGGTGGGCCAACCTCCAGACAGTCATTTAATGATGGTGACTGTGGGTTTTGTTTTGCGGAGCAATCGTACACTATCCTCATTTTTGTGGACTGTGCTTCTTCTCTTATCACCGCTTGATGTGGGATGTAGTGAATCACCTCCCCTGAGGGTACTTCAGGTACCAGCTCCAAGATCCCTTCTTCCAATTGTTGTTCCATAACTGTGTGATACTCTTCAAGTTTCTGCATCCTTTCCAGCTTTCGGGTAGTGCTTTGCAACCTTTTTAAGGTCAGTCCTTTGTTCGGTGGCTAGGAGGCTGGCTGATGTGACTTCCATGGTAACCGTGTTGTATATGTTCCATCATCCAAGCGATGCAGCTGATTTTTGAAATCTTCCTGGAACAAACCTTGCTCAACAGGCTCATCTGTTAGCCCTAGGACTTCAAAAAGAAAACCTTCTCAGTCTCAGTCTCAACATTGACTTTCCTGTGATTGTCCAACCCAGCATAGTGAACTCTGCTCCTGGATCAGTGTCTGGATGTTTGCCCAGAACAGCAGGCTCGGTTGTTTTAATCCGCTGTATATCTGCAGCCCCCAGGATAACATGCACTGGCAGGTTATCATCTGTTACTGTCTCTTCAGTAAAGTTTAGTCTCCTTATTCGATGATTGGCTTTCTTCAATTCTGCAATTCTTGGGTTAGGAAGGTGAGTTAGGACTGGTTTTTCTGCATTAATGCAATGTAGCTCAAATCCAAACCCATCAACAACATTTGACTCAACATTGACCTTATAGATCTCAACATCCCTGTTGACTGTTCCGTACATTTGCTCAATAATCCTTCTTTCAGTTTTGTATGGTTTCAGGTTCAGTTCAGTGAGTAAATTTGAGCTGATGTAAGAGCTTCCAGCTCCACTATCCAACATGATTCGAGCCTGTACTCCATTAATCTTAGCGATGACAGTTTTTTTTCCGTTTTCTTTCTTTTTTTTTTAATACTAATATTATACTTACATTTACATTTACATTGCATTACATTACACTGTTTATACTTACACTATTAATACAAACACTATTTACAATACATATAATACAATACACAACAAACTACAACACACTACTTAAACTATACTACCTATAAAGTGATACTTACACTATTTACAATACCGTACTAGAAACGACTAAAAGAAATACGAAACTACTTACAATACGATTTTACTAACGAAACGATACTTATGATACTAAGAACAATACTACTGCTGCGATACTATACGGATACGATTACTTATTACAAATAGATAAATTTAATAAAGTTACTTACAAATGTATAGTAACGATATTTGTATTTACACAGCTAGTTTCAAGTAGTTAATTGTTTAAAAAATTAGACCATTTTTTAGTAAAAGAAGGTAGTTTATTTGTCATAATCGCAATGTATTTTTCTAATTCAATTTTTTCGTTAACGAGGGTTATAAAATCTGTGAAGCGGGGTCTTTTGTCATCTTGTACTGCGTTAATGTAAAGAAAATATTTTCCAATTATGATCAAGTGATTTAGGGTTAAACCGGACGATGTATGTTTTAAAACACCATAGATAATTTCGTTTTGCTCCAAAGCAATGTTTCCTCTACATGAAGTGTTGTACCACCTTGTAAATTTATTCCAAAAGGATTTAGCAATTGTAGCGATGACAGTTGCATGCAAAGTAGTTTGGGTATCCACCACACCATAAAACCGCTCCGACCTGCCTGAAGACCCAGGGTTGGGTTGGTGAAAAAGTGTGCTCTTCATCTTGTTACAAACAGAGGTATGGTGCCTCCCATTGCACTTCCCACACCCTCGTGATTTACATTTGGAAGCCACATGCTCAGGCCGGGCACAATTGAAACACAACCTGTTCCTTGTTAAATGCTCTTTTCTGCTGGCAATATCTAAGACCTTGGTACAATCACTGCTACGATGGTTCTTTAAACCACAGTAAACACAGGGTGGAAGCCCTTGTGACTGCTTTGGGGTTCCCCCAAACATCAGCAATTGTCTTCTCTTTTTGGGCGACCGTCTTGGTTCTCAGGTACAGTATCACTTGTTGTGGGTGGGCCGGATTCCACTAAGGATAAGGGGTTTCGGTCCGTGTACTTTCTTAGATTGTCAACTAGCTCCTCAAGTCCCCATTCTTCCCAGTTATCATCCTTTTGGGCCATAACCTCTCTAACAGGACCCAATTTATCCATTATGCTGTACACATAACTTTGGGCACCCTCAAGTTTCTTCATTGTTGCTAAGGTTCGAACTGTTTTGGACAACTGTGTGTGAAACTCGTGTATTTCTTTGATTTTGTGCGTACTGGTGATGTTTGGCAAGGCTTCCAAATCCTTGATTAAGGCATTATGGACCTTAATCTCCTTTCCAAAGGTTAGTTCTAGAATTTTCTTGGCTTCATTATAGCCTTCAGGGGTGTGCGGCAGCCCCAAAATGTGATCTTTCGGTTCCCCTTCGACTAATTCAAGTAAGTAATTAAATTTACTTATCTCAGAAATCTTTGAGCTGTCCACTTCCACAACAAACTGATTCCAGAATCTAAGCCAGTCCTTGCAATCCCCCTTGAATGGTGATATGGTGTACTTCTGCAACTTCACTGCTTGAGGTTTGGCCTCTTGTTGCTCAGCCTTCTTCTTTTCCAATTCCATTTCGAGCTCAATCTTCTTCTTGAACCAATCCTCCTCCCGTTTGTGCAGCTCTTGTTTTTCCAATTCTCTCAATTCATCCTTAAGTCTCCTCAATTCGTGTATAGGTACTAAATCCTCCTTGTGAGCATCTGACCAGCCCTTCGCATCTGCAAATAATTTTTCGGCCTCCAACATGGCGTCCTTGACAAGATTTGCCGAAGCTTCCACGGTTTTACTGATATCACATTTTTTCTCGTAAGCTGATGATACGTCCTCTTTCACACCGAAATCGACCGTTTCCTTGATCTCATTGACGTAGTAGGTTGCTCTGTTAAGTTCCTTCGTGTAGCGCTGTTCTGCGAGTTCCACCATGTTCGTATAAATTTCCACGCGCTCGATGATGAGTTGAAAGTTGTTTATCCGTTTGAATCTAGTTCCGTTCTGTTAAGTCCTGGCAGGGTCGCCACTTTTGGTGTGGGAAACGTTTTTACCCGGTACACCAAATAAAATTCACAAGTTTAATACTTCCTTGATTTAATAAACCGCCTTGAGTCTACACAAAAGTCAGAACGTCTCCGCCATGTTTTGAACCACGAGGTCTCTCTCTTTTACATATCACGTTACTTACTTTCCGACCTAATTTGCATAATGCAACCTGATTTACATATTTGAATTTCGGACAGGGCGAACTTCTTACTGGTCCTGACTGGTTTTTAACGTTTCGCCCTTCGGCCTTCTTCAGAAATTACTAAGAATTAAAAACTAAAAACTATGTACAATGATTAATTTATACAAGTTGTGACTTATATACGTTAAGCTACAAAAACAAAGGAAAACGAGGTTACGTAACATAACAAAAGAACCAAATTACAAGGAAAATTTAATGCTAAAAATAACAAACATTATGTGATAAAAACCTTAATTAATGATTGAAACAGAGAAATAGTGACTAACGCTAACAAAACAATTACAACATGAGAGGAATAATTAACAAATAAACATACGAAAAATGTGAGGAATCTAACAATACAAACTCCCTATCGAGGGCCCCCGAATAATCATATAGGTCACTGTCGGAATGACAGGACCAGCACGTCTTACCAAGTGCCCCCGACAGAACGTTCGAACATAAAACAACTACAAACAATACAAAGAATAAAACAGTGACAAAACAAGGAAAACAAAAAGACAATCCTATTTTTGCAAGATACGTGCGCTAATTATTATAGTTAATTCGGTGTTTTGATCTAAATTCACGTCTCTTGTTAAGGCCATGCGGATTGAGCGTAAACAATTGGGTTGTCCAATAAGCCTCCCTAGTGAGCAACAATTGGTCAAGGTGAAGTGTATTTTGAAATGATCTAATTTGTTCGATAAAAATAAAGCTAATTTGTGAAAGGTCATGTTTAGAACTATTAAAATGTACCGCCAATTCACAAGTTCTCCTATTATTAAGCATGCTAGATTTGTGGTTTCTGAATCCGACTTTAAATTCGGTGTATGTAGAACCTACATACTGCAAATTGCATTTATTACAGGTGGCCAAATAAATCACATTTTTAGACGAACATGACAAACCTTGTCGAATAGAATAATAACGACCTTTGGCAGAACTCTGGAATTTCGAATCTTGAAGTAAAAACCTTTTACAAAAGGTCGCATCTTTTGCCACATTTAATGTTCCCAACCCACATCCCCTTGATAATCTAATAAGTAAGCAACTCAACAAGAATGTGTGGGGAAAAGGGGTAAGGGATGAATTACTCCAACAGAGGACATTAGGTCACTTTTCTCTAATCACCCCAAGGGACTCAGACCGAGGTGATAATCCTGAAGGGGGTGATAATCCCCCAGGGTACTGACTGAGAGGTCAAGGGGGTGGTAATCCCCCATGCTACTGAGTGAGAGGTGATAATCCTCTATAGAGGGTGATAATCCCCCAGGGTATGGACAGGTGATAATCATCTTTAGGGGCTGAATCCCCCAGGTTAAGCGGAATAAGAGTCTATGGGGTGAAGGGTGACCTGTATGGGAGCACTTCATCCCCACCAAATACACCAAAGGTGTATTCCCCATAGACGATAAAAAAGTGCAACCTGTTAAATAGTGAAACCTATTAAGCTCACATATAAAATCTTAAACTTGAAAAAACAGCGATGGCTAGTTATTACTTAGCCATGCTTGCAGTCTCAACGTTAATGTGGGTACTTCCCATTGAAAGGAAAGGGTTGCTGATTGATACTGCACCAGACAAGTGGCTTATCTAACAAAGCTTTCTGGCATCATCCTATGCCTTTTTGGAACTGAGCTGCATATTTTATGATGCTCATGAAATGCAAAAACTCCTGAGATCTGAGGAGGAATTAATGAATAAAGATACTGATTCCTCGCGAAGCGAGGTTTATAAATTTGTCGCGCATGGGGATCGCGCGTAGATCGCTGTAGGGCGATAGAATCTCGGGTTGACTTTATATATATACAGCTATTTCAATTAACGTTGTCAGATGAAAAAGGCGAAAAGCCAAGACCGCAAGGTAGTATGGGATTTTTATGCAATGGCTATTAACCCTAACCCATACTACCTTGCGGTCTTGGCTTTTCGCCTTTTTCATCTGACAACGTTAATTGAAATAGCTGTATATATATCGCGATGGTGTCCTGCAGTTGCCTGGCAACAAAAATCGCGACCGCTGACATTGGCGCACTCTCATGTTCATTCATGGCGGCGATGCAATGGCGGCCGTTTTATAGTCTGTGAAAAAATGTGTACACTGAGTGAAACACAACCAATTTCTGATGCAAATGAGAAAGAACAGCAAACACAACAACGCTGGATTCAAACAAGTGGCTGGAAATCCTTGTCCGACAAAATCAACCACCGAAACTCCGCTGAACGGTGCCTTGAAGTTCAGCGCGATCGAGCAACGAAGAGACAACGAGAGCATAGATTACAAAGACTTCGAACAGCCTAGGCACCGTTTGACTAGGTTCAAACGCCTTGACAAAATGCCTCCATTAGAATTCTGAACGAAACCGACCAGAAGAGGCGACACCCAGGGCCTGAGGATCGTTTGGTACCCAGTCTCATAGCAGTTACAGCAAACCACAGCTTCAAAACCCAAAACTGACCAATACCAGCTCCCATTTATTTTATTTTAGGAAGACAGGGCAGGCACAAGGTACAAGTTAATGGCAGAGGCTGGGAACAAAAATGTCTCAACTTTTGGGGCTATTGCCAGCAAGCAACCCAACCTTTCCAGTCAAACCAGAAACTCCATCTATTCCTCCCACATCGTTAAAATTTTGCAGTGCATCCCCCCCCGAGCTTCGCGAGGTTCTGCGAGATACGTATTTCTAGTATAAGTGCTTAAAGATATATAGCGGTAGTCCATTGTCCAATGTCTGTAATAGATGTATTTGACTTTCTTGCTGATTTTGATTACTGAGTTTTCCACTGTCACCATCAGGGGATCTCCAACATCAAAAGCAGAAATATCTTTTGGGTTACAACTTGGCCAGTTCACTAACCAGATTGGATTCTCTTTGATATAACTGGCAGGTACATTCTGCAAATGGTTTCCATAAAAAAATGTTGTTTTTAGCTAGAGGCCATGGTATCCATCGAATAGGTAAGTCCCAGGTCACACGGTGTATCGCTGTCCTGTGGTGAAGTGTTTTCTTCAACTTGCTCGTTCTAACTTGAACAGCGGCAAGAGCAGCCTTCATAGCGACAGTTTCCATAGTTTTATTTCCGGTCACTGTCAGAGACTTTATCTGGGTGATTTGGACGCTGTTAAACAATTTGGGTGGCTGAACCACGCCGTTGTCAGCAGATTGTCCTTGTACATTTGTGTTATCAACGAGATTGGCAGCAAAACAAAATAACAATGAAAAAAGAGATAGTTATGCAAAATTAAAGCAATCAAAATAAACAAAAATAGGGCCCCACTGTGTGTGTGTTCTGCTGATATAGCATGAATTTTATAGCATACAAGCAAATGCTATATGACAAATGATTTGGGTGCATTGTTGGGCAAATGAACTGGTAGGAACACTGGGTTTAGACTATCCATCAAACTCGTTCAAGCGTAATGATAGGGAAAATACCCCCACTCATCAGCTAGTTTCAACACTTTTTGATAGGGGTCGACAGGCTAAAATTAAATCCTAGTAGCAGATAAATTCTAAAATCTTGATCGCTTACTCTTTTAGCCATAATTCAATTTTAGTTCAAGTGAATCGATGGAATATTATTCGAGTTATGAATTTTCAAAGGTAAGTAGGAAGAATTATAAGTTCTCTCGGTTACAAGTAAACAAACTGAAATGATGAGTCATCATGCAATTTTGTTTTGCTTTAGACTGCTGTAATAATTTTTAGTGGCAGATAAAATAAAAAAAATCTTGATAGCCACACTTTAGCTGTAATACAGTCTTTAATTAAAGGGAATAGATGGAACATTATTCGAGTTTTGAGCATATGAAGAATTGTAAGGGAATTATCAGAAGTACTTCCGATTTCGTCAGTTCTTTGCTTTGATTCTTGGCCCCTACTAATGTCATATCAGAAGCATTAGACAACAGATTTCACTTCCAAAATGTGTATGGAATTGTAGAGAGTTTAAAACTACACATCTGGGCCAAATTTTGAAGCACAAATTAAAGCATTTCGTAAAAGAGTTATAGGCGAAGAAGTATTAGACATTTTTACTAAGAAATGTATGAAGCGGCCAAAAATTCAAAGTTTTAATAACACCAAAAATCAAATCGAAATATATCGTATTCGCTACAAGTTCCATTAAGTCAGCTTTTAAGCATTTATAATGCACAAATAACTTTCAACTGGTTCAATTTTGTCTATTTTCACGGCTTATCTGAAACAGTGTGACAAATTGCGTGACACATTTAAAACCTTTATAAATCGGAAGCAAAACATTGTTTAAAACCGTGAAAGATTATAACACTGGTATCCACATACCATCTTAGAAACAGCTTTGTAGGATGTATACTTTAGATTTTTATATTTTTATGACGTCATGTGAAAACCAAGAATTAGTTGCAATTGACCATTCTATTGTTACACCGGGAATGTTTCCTTTTAATACGTCCACAAAAATACCTCGCCTGACGAAGAATAGTGTTCGCTCACAAAAACCGGGTTATGTAAAACAGAAAAGCTATAAGTACTGCAACTCGTGTAAAGGGACAATAAAACAAAGAAAACTAACACTGGTAAATTATAAATTAACCCCCATTCATATTTATACAACAAAGCATAAAAGAAAGATTCGGGGTCAACAAATGGTTCAAAAACAAAGGCGGCAAAAAAAAAATAGAGTTATTAAAAAAGCGGCAAGCAACATGATGGCAAACAATGAACGGAAATAACGAAGAAAAGGCAACAAAAGGTACATGTACGTAAGAAAATCACAGCATATAAAAATTTATACAAACCCAGAGGATTGGCATCCTGTGGTCAAGTGTTTTCTTCGACTTGGTCGTTCTTCATAGTTTGAACTGCGGCAAGAGTAGTCTCCGTGGTGACGGTTTCCATTGCTTCGTTTACGATCACAATAGACTTTATTTGGGTGATTTGCACGCTGTTAAAAAAGTTGAGACCTTGTGTAGACCTTGGCAACGTTTCTTCGCCCCACTGGTGGCCGGAGCACTCTTTTTTGGTTGCTTTCGTAGCTAACTGCTTACATGGAGTTCTTCCATCGGTTGACTTGCGAGCAGTTGGCTTTGTAAGAGCCATGATCATTCAAGAATTTTGTTCTGTGATTGAGGATTTGAAGAACTGTGTTCTGCTTGCCGAGCATGTGCTTTTAAGGTGCAAGTTATCACGTGCATGGTTAATGCTTATTGGCAGAGCCCAATCGTGCCACAGAGGCGAATCACATGAGTAGAATATAGTGATTAGATTTAAGCCCCGCGATGGATTTCCCTTGGATTTCCCGCATACTAATTTGGATTTCCCGCATACTAATAAACGGAATCCCTTTTCATGACGTCAACTTCCTATTCCTTTTGTGTTATTCTGAAACAATAGGAACAATAGACCGGCCCAAACTTGCCCGCTCTATTCCAATTCACTTCAAAACAAAACACAACTGACACAGATATCCTTTACAGACATAGATCAAAACAATATGCCTTGACCAGGACTCGAACCTGAGTTACTGCGGCCACAACGCTAGACCATCAAAGCTGTGGTTGATATTATAGCTGAATAAACTAATTAGAGGTTTCCGAAACATTCAAGTTTACAAGCAATAAAATTGCACAATATAAAAAAGCACTTCTTATTCATATTTTCCGCAACATTCTCATTGCCGCTTCATCGCTAGACTCTATATCGATTTTCATTTTCCCAGCCATCACCCACTTTAAGTTATAATTTCTTTTCCGGTAGCTTCAAAGTTCAAACTTTTAATTATACGAACTTTCACTGAACTAAATTTGCATGAAAAATTAGCACCTCGGAAAAATAAACAAAGCAACCAATTACATGCCTTACTAAAACAATAAACCCGCACTCTGTTTCAGTAATAATATATTTATTAATAACAAAACGCATTAAGGTTTCATCAAATCATTATGTCAACAAAAGCTGTTTTATTTAGAACAACTCGAATCCATGTACTCCACAAATGATAAGGAAATCAAGAACAAAATGTTAGAATGAAATTACTTTACGGACGTAGCGCGAATTCACTATAAGGCCGTATTGCAGGCCTAAAGCTTTGTTGGCTTTTTTTTCGGAAGCAAAGGTTTCCTTTAACCGATTTTACGTTTGGTTCATCTCTTTGTAAGTAAATACACTTTGTTTTATCGTTTGAATAATGTCTTCATTTAACTGATCAATTATTTCCTCCGCAGTAATAAACTTTAGAACTCGGACGGGTATTGTTCAGTAAAGATTTCGGGAACTGATATATTTCTATAACGCCGCGTTTAATATCCAAGAAATTTATTATTCGAGGCTGTTTTTGCAAATCCACCACCATCACCACAATTCTCCGCCACCACCACCACCACAATTTTCCACCACCGCCACCACCACCACCACAATTCTCCGCCACCACCACCGCCACCACCACCACCACAATTTTCCACCACCACCACCACAATTTTCCACCACCACCACCACCACCACAATTCTCCGCCACCACCACCACCGCCACCACCACCACCACCACCACAATTCTCCGCCACCACCACCACCACCACCACCACAATTCTCTGCCACCACCACAATTCCCCGCCTCCACCACCATGTGGGGTCGATGTAGGGTCGATGTAGGGTCGATGTGGGGTCGATTTGGGGTCGATGTAAGGTCGATGTGGGGTCGATGTAGGGTCGATGTGGGGTCGATGTAGGGTCGATGTAGGGTCGATGTGGGGTCGATGTGGGGTCGATGTGGGGTCGATGTGGGGTCGATGTAGGGTCGATGTGGAATCGATGTGGTGGTGGTGGTGGAGAATTGTGGTGGTGGTGGTGGAGAATTGTGGTGGTGGTGGTGGTGGAAAATTGTGGTGGCGGTGGTGGAAAATTGTGGTGGCGGTGGTGGTGGCGGAGAATTGTGGCGGTGGTGATGGCGGAGAATTGTGGTGGTGGTGCTGGTGCTGGTGGTGGTGGCGGTGGTGGTGGCGGTGGTGGTGGCGGAGAATGGTGGTGGTGGTGGTGGTGGTAGTGGTGGTGGTGGAAAATTGTGGTGGTGGTGGTGGTGGCGGAGAATTGTGGTGGTGGTGGTGGTGGTGGTGGTGGTGGAAAATTGTGGTGGTGGCGGGGAATTGTGGTGGTGGTGGTGGATTTGCAAAAACAGCCTCGAATAATAAATTTCTTGGATATTAAACGCGGCGTTATAGAAATATATCAGTTCCCGAAATCTTTACTGAACAATACCCGTCCGAGTTCTAAAGTTTATTACTGCGGAGGAAATAATTGATCAGTTAAATAAAGACATTCAAACGATAAAACAAAGTGTATTTACTTACAAAGAGATGAACCAAACGTAAAATCGGTTAAGAGGAAACCTTTGCTTCCGAAAAAAAAGCCAACAAAGCTTTAGGCCTGCAATACGGCCTTATAGTGAATTCGCGCTACGTCCGTAAAGTAATTTCATTCTAACATTTTGTTCTTGATTTCCTTATCATTTGTGGAATACATGGATTTGAGTTGTTCTAAATAAAACAGCTTTTGTTGACATAATGATTTGATGAAACCTTAATGCGTTTTGTTATTATTAAATATATTATTACTTAAACAGAGTGCGGGTTTATTGTTTTAGTAAGGCATGTAATTGGTTGCTTTGTTTATTTTTCCGAGGTGCTAATTTTTCATGCAAATTTAGTTCAGTGAAAGTTCGTATAATTAAAAGTTTGAACTTTGAAGCTACCGGAAAAGAAATTATAACTTAAAGTGGGTGATGGCTGGGAAAATGAAAATCGATATAGAGTCTAGCGGTGAAGCGGCAATGAGAATGTTGCGGAAAATACGAATAAGAAGTGGTTTTTTATATTGTGCAATTTTATTGCTTGTAAACTTGAATGTTTCGGAAACCTCTAATTAGTTTATTCAGCTATAATATCAACCACAGCTTTGATGGTCTAGCGTTGTGGCCGCAGTAACTCAGGTTCGAGTCCTGGTCAAGGCATATTGTTTTGATCTATGTCTGTAAAGGATATCTGTGTCAGTTGTGTTTTGTTTTGAAGTGAATTGGAATAGAGCGGGCAAGTTTGGGCCGGTCTATTGTTCCTATTGTTTCAGAATAACACAAAAGGAATAGGAAGTTGACGTCATGAAAAGGGATTCCGTTTATTAGTATGCGGGAAATCCAAATTAGTATGCGGGAAATCCAAGGGAAATCCATCGCGGGGCTTAAATCTAATCACTATATACTACTCACATGCAGGAAGTGACATGGTCGGAAGCAAAGTAACCCAATTAAGTCCCTCTTTACAAGTGGGTATGTGGTTATGACATTAACTTTAATTTATATGGCTATAAATTAGCTTTAAAGCAACCCCCTCTTCTTCATCAAAATTTACATCCGTAGCAGACCAAAATTTAGATGGTGCTAAAATTTTTTTTGAGAATTTTGGTTCGGCGATAAGCTGGAAAAATAGATTTAGCTGGAAAAATTTCATTTATAAGAGGTGAGGAATGTAATAAATGAATGTGCTTCCTAATGACGTTTCGGATGTCGGGCAAAATTGGATTGTAATCAAGAACCAGAGGAAAGACTTTCTTGTCAGATTTAATCTTTTTGTTTGGGTGCGGAACGCACCCTCTTACCTAAAGGGCCTGCATTTTGTCCCTTACCTAAGGATGTTAATTGGCAAAAAACCATTGATGATCTTGATAAATTTGAAAGACGCATCCGACTTGCAGTGTTCCACCATGACAAGGACACGGATGATACCCGTAAGGACGACAATTTTCCTACCATCCGCTCCACAAGCAATTGGATGCCTCCCAAATCTAACTTTCCTGAAGTTGAACTTTTCATCAACAATGTCAGAAAAGACATCCTAGAGCCACAGAACTTGAGAAAACCAAGAGACAATCTCACTAAAGAGGAAAGGTTAGCGTTACCTAATTTAAAATCTAGTGAAAACGTAATTAGAATTCATGATAAAGGTTCTAGGTTTGTCATTCTCAGTCAACAAGAGTATCAAGACAAAATGTTAGGACAACTTAATAATAATTTGCATTACGATAGGATAGATTCTGATCCCACACTCGATCATTTTGAAGAAATTAAGAATTGGGGGCGTCAGTGGTTTTCTGAAGGGCAGATCAGTCAAGAGATTGCCACGTGGGTTGTTAATTTAGAGCCAAAACCGGGGGTAGCGTTTGGGAATGTTAAAACACACAAGAAAGACAACCCACTCCGTCTCATTACATCTTGCTGTGGCACTGCACTCGAACGACTTTCTGCCTTACCAGAATTCTACCTCAAACCACTATCGCAAAGTCTTCCATCTTTTGTTAAGGATTCTACAGATTTTATCAACAAAATAGAAGCTCTGAACGCAAAGGGTCCGCTCCCTATGGGTTCCTTGCTTGTATCGTGGGATGTAGTATCAATGTTTCCGAACATTGATAACAATTTAGGTATTACTGCCGTAAGAAAAGCCCTCGATTCTAGGCCTAACAAATTTCCATATACTGATTGTATAGTTGAAGCTGTTGAAATCTGTCTTCGAATCAACAATTGCCAATTTTTCGGACAAAACTTCATTCAAAAACATGGTACTGCCATGGGGCCTAAAAATGCCTGTAGCTATGCTGATTTAGCGATGGGCACCATTGATGAGAAAGCTTAATTTGGGGGTAGTCTGAAACCTTTACTTTGGTGGAGATATAGGGATGATATTTTTGACGTTTGGACCCAAGGTTTACCCAAATTGTTTGAATTTACTGATTACATAAATTCTTTGTATCCCACTATTAAAATTTGAACTAGTACATTCTCATAGTTTTTTGCACGTTTTGGATCTTACATTGCACCTTCGGGATGGAATCATTATTACGGATGTATATGCCAAACCTACGGATAGTCACCTTTACTTGCCATTTTCTAGTTCACATCCGTCGCATTGCAAAAGAGCCATTCCATATGGGGTAGCTTTAAAAATTAAGCGCAATTGTTCTACTGACGAATTTTTGCAAAATAGATGTGTTGAATATAAGGGTTACTTAAAATCTCAAAATTACCCTGTGGACCTAGTGAACAAACAGTTCGACAAGGCTCTTAGTATTCCAAGATGAGAACTTTTAAACAAAAAGATTAAATCTGACAAGAAAGTCTTTCCTCTGGTTCTTGATTACAATCCAATTTTGCCTGACATCCGAAACGTCATTAGGAACCACATTCATTTATTACATTCCTCACCTGTTATAAATGAAATTTTTCCAGCTAAATCTATTTTTCCAGCTTATCGCCGAACCAATTAGCACCATCTAAATTTCGGTCTGCTACGGATGTAAATTTTAATGAAGAAGAGGGGGTTGCTTTAAATGTGGCAAAAGATGCGATCTTTGTAAAAGATTTTTACTTCAAGATTCGAAATTCCAGAGTTCTGCCACAGGTCGTTATTATTCTATTCGCCAAGGTTTGTCATGTTCATGCAATTCATGACGAGATTCATAGAGGTCTGAAATCGCAGACCCCTACTGATGTTCGCCTATTGAATAGGCGAACATCAGCAGGGGTCTCTGTAGAAATAAAAAGCTTTTGACGTCTCAGTTGCGTGAAGGTGACAAATTCTCAGATCAATTTGATTCCTATCCGTCAACAAGAGTTCGGTGCGACAAAGAAATAATAGTTCAATTTGTCAATAACAAATTAACGGCATTGAAAAGTCATTTCGCTATTAAAAAACCGCCATTAATTTAAGCGGCAATAAAACGGGCCCCGATCAATCAATACAAAGAAAAAGAGTCGTAAAATAAATGAGCTGAATTTAAAATTTGTGTAATAGAAACACGAAAATGTTTTATTACAAGACGGTCTGGAAAATATACATATTTTTTAACAGTTTCCCCTTACACTAATCAAATAAATTGGATCGCTAACGGGAAAGATTATTCCTCAGTACCGCTATAATAATGGGTTAAAAAGCCTCACTGGATGAGGTTAACAACAACAAAAACAATGAAATACAAAGAGTTCATTAGCAAAGTCATATAAAAGCGAAGTAAAATTCCTGTAAAAGTCAAAAGATTTCGCGGACAATTTTATCTAAGCCTGGCCTTTTTGTGGGGTCAGCATTCAAGGCTTGCACAAGAATGAGAGGAAGACGTCCCAGTCCTGCTTTCTTAAAAATTGTCTCTCCCATTTTAGCAAGGCTAAAAACGTCACTGGCAGTGCTCTGCCCTTTCACTCCGCCCACAATTTCTGGTGCAATGTGAGGGAATTCCCTCGCATATTGCCTTTGGCGTTCCGCTGAAAGTGATTTTGATCCTCTGGCACCACTTATAGGGACACTTTTCCCGAAGTCTATAATCACAGGGTTATGAACGCCATCTCTGTTGTCAAGAACAACGTTATTTGACTTCAAGTCATTGTGCAAAAAGCCTTTCTCGTGAATACGAGCTAAGGCTTCCGCTGTTTTACCAATGATTCTTGACCAAGTCATCTTATCGGGAATTCGTTTGTTTGAAAGTACAGTTGATATAGTCTGGGAGGTGCCGTCCTGATTTCCGTGAAACTGCATTATTAAACAATACGGTGTACGCTCTGTGCACACGCCAAATAGAAGGGGAAGACCGGGATGATCGCCGAGCTTGTTTAAAATGCGTGCCTCGTATATTAGTTCTCTTACAACTCTCGCCTCTGCCTCTTCTCGGCTCTCACCTTGAAGTTGCTTCACACGAAGCTCTTTAACAACGACGCTTATGCCCCTGTATAATGCCAGGTAGCATGAACCGTAACTGCCACTGCCGAGATGAACTGCTGTCCTCGTGATCTGGTCTGAGCGTATTTCCTTCAAGGCGTGTTGGTAGCTTTGGCGTCGGACGGTTTTCTTTGGAGGACCTTCCTCTTGCTGCGTTGTACACCCTCTTTTACGGTCACAATCCTTCGACGCTGGATTTGCCACTTCTGGCGCTGTCAAAACAGCCCTTGTAGCATTTCTTTCTTGTTGACTGCAGACTACAAGCTCTCCCTGTTCAACACGCGCTTGCACGATGCGCTCCGCCTCGTGCTGTATTCGCCTTTGGCGATCTGCAATTCTGGCTTGCCTTGCCTCTTCCTTTTTCCTTTCTTTACGCCTTTTTTTCTGCCTTTTTCTTTTAGCCTTATATATACGCCGCCTTTCATCCTCGTTCATGATTAAGTAAAAATATTCCTATCTCACTGTTTCTCTGTACACGACCACAACTAGGCAAAATTCACCAACAGGAAATGGTTGATGTGAGAATTCTCCGTGTTCAGCCACGTGCACGTCACGCAAGTAAACAATAAAATCATCACGATTTAATAATAATTCTCCCCAATGCAATGTTTCACCGCAGGTATCTTTCGGAAATGCCGGATAGTTAAGAGAATATACATTTTCATGTGAGTCAGGGTCTTTACTGAATGCGTCAAAACCCATAACATGGCTTACAACTTCACTATTGTCAAATTTGTCACCATGACAACAATAGAACTTTCTTTACAGAATACTGCATTGTTTGGTTCTCACACGCAACTGGTTTCCCGTAAGATCATGGCTGACATTTACATTGCGCGATGTCCGCGTTGCGAAAAGTCTTTTCGGACAAGAAAAGCATTAGAATCACATTTCAGCAAAAAGCACCCTGGAAACGAGTTACCAGAAAACATCACGTTTTCATTTGGCGAGAAGCAAGCTCCAACTATGAGACCTCGACTTCTAAAGAACCGTGACCTGTATTTGCGGTGGCTGGCAGAAGTTGTGGAATGTATAAACTCGGCACACAATCCCTACGTTCCAGGTCAGTAGAGAAAGTTGATTTTCCCTCAGTTCCTCAACTTTGATCAGCCCATGCTTCACCATGAGAGTTATGAGCGCACTTTCCCCCTCCTCCTCCCCTTACGTTCCGCGCTCGTCTCTCGCACCTCGCGCGCTACTTTCTCTCATTTCGCGCAAGAGTAAACTTCATGTAAGGCGAGGTAGAAGTACGTGAAAACCTAGAGAGCGTCTGCTTATTAAAGCCAATTGTTACTTATCGCCCTATGCCCCCATGCTACATTTTGCCCTCGCCCTCTTTCTTCAGCTTAACATCTTACATTATAGAAATGTGCCAGGAATTTAATGTGAAACTTATCAGTATTTCAATGACAATGCAAAAGTCAAGAGCTACCTTCAAAAATTATTGCGTTTACATGTTCTTGTGGAGATGATAAAACAAATTTTAATCTAGTTGATATTTTATTTCAGCAAAATGGTGCCACTTCACTTTTACAAGTGTCAAACGCGAGTACTTTAGTCACTTGTTAAAGAAGATAGGAAGTGGTACTCTAAATTCAGTAAAGGAGTGCAGACACCTAAAACCACCATTATGGAAGGAAAAGGCCTTGCGCATGTCATATAAAACTTACGCTATGGGGGACGTGCAAAGAGCTCTGTCCGAGCAAAAAACTGTGGCACTGCACCTATCCAAAGCATTTAGTGGTTCCAAAGAAATAGAGGACCCTGCCCCTCAGCTGTCTGGTCGTGCTGCCCTCGAAGCTGCAAAACGGAAAAGAGTCCACCAGCAAGCCTCTCTAAAGTCAGAGCTAATTTGTGGCAATGGAGAAGGTAGAGCAACCAGGGAGTTTGAACTGATATGGAGTCCGATTTATGACTCCTCGGACAACGGCATGCTCACTTTAAGAATCTATGTCGGAAAAGTCTACCTCTAACATTGTTACTGTAAGTTAATGTCAGTACTAGACTTGCAATGTTCACTGTACTTTAACCATGTTTATTACCATTTTGACATGACATATGTTAACCCTTTCACTTCTGGTGGTGGCCAGGACAAAATTCAAGAAAATATAATTTTTGTAAATATGTTTGTACGGCCGTTTTAGTTACTATGATCACTGGATTTCATTCAGAGTGTAAGACATTAAGCTTCCATTACTTCTAAGAGTGAAACGGTTACTGACAAGTACATGTATTTCTTAACAGTTCTTGTTCTTATTGACATAATAACAAGTCCAGGTGTCAGAATTTGACCAAATAGGTACTTATGGCCAGTAATTGGCTATATTGGTAAGGCACATGTTACAATAATTACCAATCACATATTGGTTGAAAGATATTATTTCAGTTCCCAAAGGTACAGTCGCTTCAATATAATTTTCCAAATCAACATGGCCTAAGAATCTCCAGTCTGAAGGCCAAAAGCCATACTAATGATTAAACTACAATGTAGGTCAAGACCTTGGGACAGTTGTCAAGCTTCGGTGAAAACTAGAAAATTTACTATATATACATACTTATATCCTTATACAGGCATCAAGAGTTTCAGTTTTCTTTGTGGGATGCAGAGCATTGTGTGACAGAAAGTGGGGGGGGGGGGGGGGGGGGGGGGGGAGCATAAATTGTTCCAAGACGTTTGACCTGCATTGTAGATTTTTGTGAGGAATTAATTTTCATCCAATAATGAAATTTTCAGCTTCAGTACTTCTAAAGTTTTGTATTATATACAAAAACCATGTGGTTTGCTCAGGCTAAGCTTTACAAACAAGAAAAAAAGGAAATAAAACTTATCACTAACCTACAGCAAATAACATGAATTAAAGTTACTTTTATGGATTTCATTGTTTTACTCTTCCTTTTATTTCCAGTGATATGAGTAGAGAATTTTTTTTCCAGAAGGCTAACATGTAGTATCCTGCTTCAACTCAAAACCTGGTAATACATTTTGCAGAAATAGAGTTGCAGCTCAGATTGTGAAAGGCTTAAGCCTCTCTGGGAGCTTCAGTATTGTAATTATTGGTGATAAGGCAAAAATCTGTAAACATAAAAGAATAGGGTAAACAAAAGCCATCACCTGTTCAGAGCAAATAAAATTTTGTTAATAGATTTCAAAGCTTAAAAATTGTGATAGTTATAGTAAGAGGGGGTGAGTGGAATAAAGCCCTAGTAAGTGACTTCTGATCAACTGCTAGATTCTCCTTCCAGTTTGAATTGTATATTATGCTCATGTTACAAATGGAGAACTTGGCTATAGATCAGGAGTCACATAGGGCCTTATTCCAAACATTATTTGGAATAAGGCCTTAAGTGACTTCTGATCTGAAGTCAAATTCTCCCTTTGTTACATGAGCATATACAAAACAAACTGGAAGGAGAATCTAGCAGTTGATCACAAGTCACTTAGGGCTTTAATTTATTTATTTTACTCTGTTTTTAGTTCCCTCTGAGACACCCGGAGAACAAAATTCTCACAGAGAAACAGCCTAAAGAGGCTAAACTTCTCTGTTGCATCAGAAAGGCTAATCTAGTGGGTTAATTAATTAGTGCTGGAGGTTAGGGGTTCAAAATGTCTAAATGCCTGTTATGCATACATGTAGTTATTTGCCTCTGAAACACCTGGAGAACAAAATTCTCGCAGAGAAACAGCCTAAAGAGGCTAAACTTCTCTGTTGCATCAGAAAGGCTAATCTAGTGGCTAAATGCCTGTTATGCATAGTAACGTTATTTGCCTCTGAAACACCCGGAGAACAAAATTCTCACAGAGAAACAGCCTAAAGAGGCTAAACTTCTCTGTTGCATCAGAAAGGCTAATCTAGTGGCTAATTATGCCTGTTACACATAGTAACGTTATTTGCCTCTGAAACACCCGGAGAACAAAATTCTCACAGAGAAACAGCCTAAAGAGGCTAAACTTCTCTGTTGCATCAGAAAGGCCAATCTAGTGGGTTAATTAATTAGTGCTGGAGGCTAGGGGTTCAAAATATGTCTAAATGCCTGTTATGCATAGTTATTTGCCTCTGAAACACCCGGAGAACAAAATTCTCACAGAGAAACAGCCTAAAGAGGCTAAACTTCTCTGTTGCATCAGAAAGGCCAATCTAGTGGGTTAATTAATTAGTGCTGGAGGCTAGGGGTTCAAAATATGTCTAAATGCCTGTTATGCATAGTTATTTGCCTCTGAAACACCCGGAGAACAAAATTCTCACAGAGAAACAGCCTAAAGAGGCTAAACTTCTCTGTTGCAACAGAAAGGTCAATCTAGTGGGTTAATTAATTAGTGCTGGAGGCTAGGGGTTCAAAATATGTCTAAATGCCTGTTATGCACAGTTATTTGCCTCTGAAACACCCGGAGAACAAAATTCTCACAGAGAAACAGCCTAAAAAAGGCCATTAGGTTGTGTTGATACCCAATGTTTTATTAGAGCTACAACATGCATTAACTTGAATAAGAAAATGGTTTGAAGTACTCACACTTTGATATTTTGTTCCCTAGAAAGCACTTGGAGAAAAATGTTCTTTCTCACAGAGTTGCGGCCTCAGAAAGCCAAGCTCCTCTGTTGCTTCCAGCCCATAAGAGGCCCAAGAAGGGTCACTGAAAATGCAAAAAGGAACATTGTTAGCAATTTATTTGACAGTAAATGAGTCCTTCATAGTTAACATCCAGGGCTGTCATTCAGGGCTATAACCCATACTGTTACAGCTGAGGTTACTTGATGTTATGGGTGATCAAGAGAAGCTAGAGAAGAGTGTGATGTTACAGGTGAATCTTTACATGGTACAACTGTTTAAAAACTGAATGACAGCCCTGGACATCTATCAACATCTCCATGATTGTCCAAAAACTTGTAGACCTATGTACAGCCCCATTTGATAATCTGAATCATTAACTGTTTTCTCAAAGGTCTCATTTCTGTGTACTTCCATCCAAACTGATGCACTGTCCCTGCCACGCCCTTTGAAAGAAAGTCTCTTGCTGCCAGAATCACACCTACACCACAGCTTCCAGTACCCTGACCTGCTCTTGCACATCCATGTTGAGATGGCATACCAAAACGCTCAAACTGGTGAATGGAATCCCAGAAGGTATTTTGAAAGCATCGGGCACCAGGCCTTAACTGCCGGAAAATATCAAGCACATTCCTGACGTTGGGCAATACACAGCTATCAGGTTGTAGTTTATAGCCATCATCAAACAACAACCTCCTGTTGAGCAGATCCATTACGATTAAACCCCAGTGTGACTCATTCATATGTAATGGACACAGAATGAGTTCCAATTCTTCCTCTCTTGCACTTGAAATTACTTCTTCAAGCTTTCTCTGAATAAACTGATGGTTGTTTGTCTCCAGCCAGGTGTGGACTTCAGATGGCAGGTAAAGTGTTTTTGAATGCACTTGACAATCTTGAAGATAGTGCCATATGGTGACATCAATGACAAAATTATCTAAGTACCTCTCGCCAACAAGAGTGGAGAAAGATGAAACATCAAGGGACTTCCGACCAGCTCTCACGATCGACTCGCTTGTCCTCCGATTCCACAGCACCTCTTTAATGCAGGATATTTCATCAACACTAAGGCCATCATAATTTTCCGTTAGCCACCTTTCTTCACTTAGAATAGATAATCTAAGTGATGAGATCTCACAGAATTTGCGTAAGACTGAGATCCCATCTCTAGAAAATGTTCCTAGATTTCCAATCACAACATCTGTAGGCCTCTGGTGGGAATGCGGGTCACTTCTGAATGCTTTCTCAGCCTCATTTACTAATCCTTCTGCAGGTCTTTCTTTCATTGAGAGAGGGTCACTTTCAATGTATGCTCCAAATGCCACAGTGATACCACTACTGAAAGGAGGTCCAGCAGCTGGTGGAGGCACAGCAATGTTGCTCAGGTTCTTTCTTGTCAGTCCTGCAAGGGTTGTTAGCCATGCATCTAAGTGGTATGTCATCTGAGATTGATCTGACAAAGTAAGGTCAGCATGGAAGACAGAGGAAGCACAGGTAGACACAACTGATCCTGGCATGGACACTGTACTTGTAGAACTTGTTGGAGTTCCTGGCATATGGCTACCTCTATTTGAAGGTGTACTGTTGTCAGAGATGATAGTGAAAGGTGTACCAGGGAGAGGAGTGACATTTCCAGGATCCAATGAAGGAGTGCTAGGCATCTCTTCAGTGACAAATGTACCTGGGAGATCAGGGACATTTCCAGGATCCAATAGGGGAGTGGGCATCTTGTCAGTGACAGATGTATCTGGGAGATCAGTGACATTTCCAGAATCCAGTGAGAGAGTGGATATCTTTTCAGACTGAAGAGGACACATATCCAGCTGAGTTTTCAAAGACTTCACTGGCTTAGAGAAATCTGACTGGATGGCAGCAACATAACTTGCATAATTGTCCTCCCATACCTTGTGATCATAGTGAAACATAGGTATGGGGTTGTCACAGTCCTGTACCTTCGTTCCCTGACCTTGGACATAAACGTACTTCAGCGTATCCTTTCCATACAATGACTCAAATAACTGATTCATTGCAGTGATCCACAGCTTGTCCTCCACACACCAAGAAACAGCTTTGTTTGGCCAACCACATCCACGGAAATAGAAGTTTTTCTTACCTGTCACATGGTTAAACACAATACTGAGTGTATTAGATTTGTGCTAATAGGAACTGATGTCATATCTTAAACACCTCACGGGTTTTGCTAAAAGCAGGCAATGTGTTATTTTTAATTTTAGCAAGATAAAAGTTGAAATCATAATATGGTAACCATCCATGCTGCTACCCAGTTGATGTCATCCTCTGAGAAATATTATTTTCAACAGCTCATTTGTGGAAATTCGATAAAACTTGAAAAACTTGAAGTGGGCCGCAAGCCACCAGGCCGAGGGCTGTGAAGTGGGCGGGTTGTGGGATGCGGGCCTTGTTTACCAGAGAACGATGCTACAGTTATGTTGCTCTTGGTAACTGCAGTCTGTTGACCCTTCCGAAGTTTCACTTTTATTCGGTCATATCCCCTAGATATTTCAGGACCATAGTGGCTAATGGCCTCATTGCATTCATTGAGGGCATTGCACCTGTAGGAAAATAAGCCAAGCGAACCAAGCAGTTGCTCTGTGTTCCTCATCTCGCTATGAAGAGCACACAAGGAAACATTGCTCAACTCTTCGTCCAATAAAAACAAGAGATCATCTCGAATTCCAGACCACCTTAACAAGAAAAATACATAAATTGCAATTAATTATTATCCTCTTGCTATTAACAAATCATGGAGACACACATTTTTACTTTCAGGAAATAATCCTCAGACCTACATCAAGACACCTGGAACATTTCTCTACAAAAATATCACTAGAGTACAAAATAACAAAATTCTGAAAATATAATACATTCTACTGGTACTAACCTTCCAATATTTGCCTTGGATTGGAGGCAGGTAAGACAAACCTCATCGAATGAACCACCCCAATGTTCTTTACAGGCCTGTAAATAATCATAAAAATAAATTAATTACTATTATAACCACCATCATTAATATTGCCATAATTCCACTCTTTATATATAAAAATGATTTTTATTTCAACTGAAACAATTCATTATTTTCAAAATAATTTTTAATGCTTACGAAAAGAATACTCACAATAAATAATGTTATAAATTAAAACTAAAATAATATATCAATTATTAAAACATGAATGTCTTCAAGTACTATACCCTAAGAGCATGACATAAGAAACGGAATTCAATCTCAAGTCCACTTCCAGCCAGGACAAAGTTCTCATCACTGGGGTTTTCAATGAGCAGATACAGACATTTCAAGTCGAGTGTCACTGCAAAGCATTAATACTGTAAATAATCAACACATTCACAACAAAACTTTTTATCGTATGTACTGAATGACATTACTGTAATTGATATTGATCAGTAGATGGAATCACGAACTAAATCAAATCAAAATTGTACAACTTTTTTTTCAGTTTATTTTCTTGTGTAAGCCACTTAAGTTGCTATACACTAAGTATGTGAAGAAGGCCAGGCTACAACAGCAGGAGCTAGCTTAATCCCCTTCTCTTTGTGGTCATGTGTTCATTCCTTGAATCTCCCACAATGTTATCATGAATGAGGGAGGACTTAAGAAACCTGATAGCAACCTGTACGGTTAAATGACCAGTAAAAGAAACGTCCCTAGTTTCTGACAACTACGGTATTCTTGAGTACCTTTAAATGAAACTTTATAGTGTATGCCATCCACAGTGATACCCTCCTCTTTGAGGATCCTCTTTTCTTCATTCAATCTGACAATCAGCTTTTTCAATTCACTCCTACAATAGGTGTGGAACCCAAAACAACACAACACAAAAATAACTCCATCTGGACAAGTATAAAGTATGCATGTAAACATACCCAAATTAAAAAATTGAAACTGAAGTTTGTGCTAGCTATAAAAATGAAAATTATTTACAGCTGTCATACAAGGTAAAAAACAATGTTCTTCCATGCTGATAATGTAGTGTATATGTAAATGAAATAAACTTTCAGTATGTAAGATAGTTGTTAAAGGTATTTAATTTTGTTAAAGGTATTAATTTTATTGGCTTAAAGTGTAACTTTGTTTTGTCAACTGTTCATCTGTTTAAAACCCCACTGTAACATACCTCTTCTCAGCACAGTTTGCAATAGCAAGAGGGTAAACTGCCAAGGCACTCTGACAACCCTTTGTACCTTTCCCTGCAGCTGTCGAGTCAATTGGCACAACTCCAGCAGATACTTGCTCTCTTCCTGTACAATGAAAGGTCATGACACTCAAGAGAGGCACCTGAATTATTCTTGGCTTCCAGAGGATAAAATAGTCAGTTGTTTTAAACTGTCTGTCTGTCTATCAACCTATCTTAGAAAATGCTGCACATTGTGTGTATACAGCACTATATAAGTATATAAGTAACATGATGCAAAGGAATTTGAGAAAATTTGATGTTTCTAGTGCTTTTATATTTTTCATTGTAAACTTTCATTTCTTATAGAAATAATAATGCCATCTTTAATAGTTTGTTTGCTGGTTTGAAACATCAACATATATTTTGCTAAATACAATCATGTCAATAAACATACTGTTGTTCAGTAATGGCAATGAAAAGGATGGGGATTTGCGTACACATACCTGCAAGAGGTCTTCCATCAATCTTCAAATTAAATTCCTGAACTGCTGAGGTAGCTTGGTGTAAACGGCTTTGCCTGATTTGCCATGCCACAGCCATCTGTAGACTTATGCCATAACCACGTATGTCCTTGTTAAGGGGTTGCAATTGGAAAGTCTTTCTTGTAACAGCAAAGACAAGATCTTTTTGAGCTCGTACCTCATTTGTAGTTAGCAAAAGCCCAGTATCAATAGCTTTCTGTAAAATAAATAAATTACACTAGCTGGAACCTGATTGACACTCAAGCTTATAAATATAATTATTAATACAATGATCACTTTGCTGACAGCTCACAAATTGCAAGTGCATTGTATACTTATAATTTTTGCTCCTTGTACTTGCAATTCTCTTTTAACAGCAATTAGACAAGATCTTTTTGAGCTCGTACCTCATTTGTAGTTAGCAAAAGCCCAGTATCAATTTAAGCTTTCTGTAAAATAAATAAATTACACTAGCTGGAACCTGATTCACTCAAGCTTAAATATAATTATTAATACAATGATCACTTTGCCGACGGCTCACAAATTGCAAGTGGATTGTATACTTATAATTTTTGCTCCTTGTACTTGCAATTCTCTTTTAAAAAATTAACTTCAGTTTCCATTAAATATTTCTTAACAGTATACATGCAGTAAAGTAGGCCTTAATTGTTAATTTTTCTTGGCAATAAAATTGTATTCTCTTTATACTGGCTGCTTCCCCCTGTTTACATGCAGCTTTAATTATTTAATTCTTGTACTATTCTCACTGGTGCCATCACGCACAAACACTCCCAAATCCGCTAGAATTCTATTGTTTCTACACCCGTGCATCCGTGAGCCAGTAGGGGGTGGTGTTATGCATATATTAGGTGGTTTTGCATAAATAGGCCGTCGTTATCCGGTTTATTCCTCTCTTCGTTTGAACGGCCGCCAGACGTCCGCTTGGCGTTTATTTCTCTTTCTAGTCATTGCTGCGCCTTCGTTTTTCTAGTCTCTATGCCGGAGCAAGTTACTCAGAACCCTGTTGCGGGCGCTGTTGCTGCAGCCTCTGCAGTTCAAGTTAATCCTTTACAGGCGGCTTCAGCGGCCGAACAACCAGCACTACCGGTTCCCGGCTCTTCCTGCTCCTGTTGCTCGCAATGTTGCTCCGGACGCTGCTCCCACCGACGCTATACCAGTTGTGGCTCTAGAGGTTGTTTTTTTCTCTAGTTGTTTGTATTTCCCCGGCGTGGTTCGGTTTCCCCTTCCCGCTTTTGTGTCCTTTGGTGCGGGGTTTAAATTTGTTAGTTTATTTTACAATTCATGGTTCTCTTAGTCGCCACGTGCGCGGTATGTTTTCCGCTCCGCGTCTATGTTAGTTGGTTTTGGCTTTCTCATTCGGCGTTATCATTTTTCCGTCCGTGTGATTACAAAACTTTTTGTCATCGGTCTGTGTCGCGATTTTTCGGTCTGTGTGACCACAAAACCTTCAATTTTCAGTCTGTGTGATTATTTTTCAGTCTGTGTGACTATTAGTCACTCTGTGTGACTACAAACTTTCAATTTTCAGTCTGTGTGACTATTTTTAGTTTCCCGTCTGTGTTACAAGTCTGTGTGGCAAACTTAGTTTTCGCGTCTGTGTGACAAATTTAGTTTTCCGTCTGTGTGACAAGTTTGGGTTTCGCGTCTGTGTGACAAATTTAGTTTTCGCGTCCGTGTATCAACTTAAGTTTTCCGTCTGTGTGACAAGTCTGTGTGACATATTTTATTTTCGCGTCTGTGTGACAAATTTAGTTCTTCGTCTGTGTGACCAATTTAGTTTTCGCGTCTTTGTGACAAATTTAGCCTTCGCGTCTGTGTGGCAACTTTAGTTTTCCGTCTGTGTGGCGAGTCTGTGTGACAAATTTAGTTTTCGCGTCTGTGTGACAGATTTAGCTTTCCGTCGGTGTTACAAGTCTGTGTGGCAAACTTAGTTTTCGCGTCTGTGTGACAAATTTAGTTTTCCGTCTGTGACAGGTTTGGGTTTCGCGTCTGTGTGACAAATTTAGTTGTCGCGTCCGTGTGTCAACTTAAGTTTTCCGTCTGTGTGACAAGTCTGTGTGACATATTTTATTTTCGCGTCTGTGTGACCAATTTAGTTCTTCGTCTGTGTGACAAGTCTGTGTGACCAATTTAGTTTCCGCGTCTGTGTGACAATCTGTGTGACAACTTTAGTTTTCCGTCTGTGTGACAAGTCTGTGTGACAAATTTAGTTTTCGCGTCTGTGTGACAGATTTAGTTTCCGTCTGTGTTACAAGTCTGTGTGGCAAACTTAGTTTTCGCGTCTGTGTGACAAATTTAGTTTTCCGTCTGTGTGACAAGTTTGGGTTTCGCGTCTGTGTGACAAATTTAGTTTTCCGTCTGTGTGACAAGTTTGGGTTTCGCGTCTGTGTGATAAATTTAGTTTTCGCGTTTGTGTGTCAACTTAAGTTCTCCGTCTGTGTGACATATTTTATTTCGCGTCTGTGTGACAAATTTAGTTCTTCGTTTGTGTGACCAATTTAGTTTTCGCGTCTGTGTGACAAATTTTACTTTCGCGTCTGTGTGACAACTTTAGTTTTCCGTCTGTGTGACAAATTTAGTTTTCGCGTCTGTGTGACAGATTGAGCTTTCCGTCTGTGTTACAAGTTTGGGTTTCCCGTCTGCGTGACAGCTTTAGTTTTCTCCGTCCGTGTGTCAAATCTTTAGTTTCACGTTTTTGTATTAAAGCTACCGCTTAGTATGTCTTCGATGGGGTTATCTAATACCCTTAATTGCTCTGTCCCTGGACGGGGTATTTCGGGGCTGCTTCGCGGTTAGCTTTTCCCCTTTCCTTTTGTTTACTAGTCCTTCGTCGTTTTGCTCCTTTGGGCCTCTCCATTTTGCTCCATTGGGCCTCTCCATGTAAAAGGCCTCGCTGTGACTTCAATCCGGGCGCAATTTTTATGCATACCATCCGGTGGTGTAATTGGAAAGGGGGAAAAGCACCGTGTAGCAAGCCCGGTCCCTTCGTCCCCTCCTAGAATGTGGCGTCCTCGCATAAGGCTTTTAATGAACTTAAGAATTTCAGGCCTGCCTTCCTGTAACTCATGCGGTTAAAACTCAGGAGTAAGGTTAGGAATTTTGAGTTGTGGGGAGAGATACGTTTTTTTTCCCACGGTTTTGCCCATGGTTTATCATTCTGTTATTTATTGAGTTATCCGGAAGCGGCCGCCGTAGGGCTCGCTTCTTCCCATAACTCATTCTAGCTTGGGGTGTTTGGGAGTGGGGGCTCCAGTGGGAATATATTACTATTCTCACTGGTGCCATCACGCACAAACACTCCCAAATCCGCTAGAATTCTATTGTTTCTACACCCGTGCATCCGTGAGCCAGTAGGGGGTGGTGTTATGCATATATTAGGTGGTTTTGCATAAATAGGCCGTCGTTATCCGGTTTATTCCTCTCTTCGTTTGAACGGCCGCCAGACGTCCGCTTGGCGCCCCTCCCTCCTCCCCGCAGCGATGACTAGACGTGTTCTTTCATTTTTGAGCTCCCGCTCCCTTTCGCCTCCGGGCTCGCTTCTTCCCATAACTCATTCTAGCTTGGGGTGTTTGGGAGTGGGGGCTCCAGTGGGAATATATTACTATGGGGCTTTAAACAAAGAAAAAAAAATACAATAACTTGAACTGACTTCACGAATAATCACGATAACTCACTACAAAACCTCAAGAGTGATCGCCATCAACTTTCTCTTTGGCCGTCAACTCACTTCTAATTTTTTTTTTTTTCGTATGTTGTTCATGATAAGAACAAAGTATTATTATATAGCTTAATCCGGTTTACGTTCTTGCCAGTTGCAGGCGATTAAGTTTAAAGTCCGACATCTTAATCATACATTACACTGTAGGTACGTAAAATTAGACTTACCCCGCTTCGGCCGATGTTAAGAAAATTCAGAAGGGTTTGCCAGGATCTATTCGGAAGTTTTGTTGCCAACTTCACATAGAGCTGGATCCAGTCTGGGACTCTCA
Source organism: Dendrophyllia cribrosa (assembly GCA_024195265.1). NCBI lineage: Eukaryota > Metazoa > Cnidaria > Anthozoa > Scleractinia > Dendrophylliidae > Dendrophyllia > Dendrophyllia cribrosa. The sequence goes on from JAJLRJ010000010.1 coordinate 11,218,563, forward strand.
ATGTATTGACATATTCGTCGTAAATATCATCCTTCAGCAAAGTTGTAAATGCCTTCCTCACTCCTTGTTTTTCGGCGACGGTTAGGAGAGCAGACGACACAGTTTCTCGAACGAATTCTTCGTTTTCTTGCTGTCCTGAATACAGTAATCCATAACCCAGGACCTTTCCGAGGTCTTCACCGCTCGAGACCTTTTCTCTCAAGGCTTCCAAGCAGTCCTTCGCGAATTTTCCCGCGCGTTTCGATTTCAGTCGAGGTCCTGTGGTCTTTTCAACCTCTTGCAGTGCTTCTCTGGTCGTTTTTTCAAGGCTTATCGCAACAGCGTTCGAAATATTGTACCCAATTTCTTCTGGTGTAGATGGAGGCGTCTCGGGTAAGATGGCGGGAAGGTTATTGCTTCCCGCCATATTTTCAATTTGGAGGGAATTCAGTCCTTGTCTGATCGCCTTGAACTCACTAGACCTGCAAAACTTGTCCTCATCTACATTCTTTCGGCGTAGAGCTCGGCCTACAATACCGAAAAATGTTGCTACAACCACAAGATCTTTCTTTCTTGTGGAACCAAACCAGGATGGGTTCACTCGCGCGCCATTACGATCGACCAAGTCATAAATCGATATTTCCATAACATCGTCCGTAAAAAGTCTAAAATGCTCGCTTGTCATAAATTCCCTCGGTCGGTAAAACCAGTCAGTGGATACTGCGTACCAGTTTACCCCTGGGCTGAGTGAGGGTCCAAATACGCGCTGAAGGCCGACAGAGGATGTTCCATCCGACGAGGACATCTTTGTGCCAGCCTTTGAATGATTTGAAAATTCGCGCGATCACAGTGATAAACATTGTGTCAAACATTAACTTTTGCTTACGTCAGATAAGTTTTCCGTCTTGCATATCGTCATACAGTAAAGAGCTCATCAATTACGACGACCGCAAATGTCAACTATCATGACAGATTGATGATCCTGTTAATTGAATCCTAATTAGATTTTCTTAGCGAGACCGGAAATTAAAACACACTCCCTGCAGCGAAGTTCAAAGTCGTATGAATCTCGTCATGCAGTATGTTGGTTCTACATCCACCGAATTTAAAGTCCGATTCAGAAACCACAAATCTACAAGCAATTGCAAAAAGAGTTGAGACATTGTGTACTGTAGTGCATATTTCGAGGATAACATGGTTTTCAACAAGTCTGCACCCCCTCCCCCCTTATCAATGTTGTACCAGATCAAAAATGCCATTCAATCTAACAGTCATCAACATTGGAAGGGGGAGGGGGGTCAGTAGCACATTGCATTGATTTGATTTGTGTTACGCGGTCGCTTTTATACGGAATGAACACTATTTTTGGAAAGTGTCTCAACCTTTTTGCAACTGCTTGTAGCATGCTTAATAATAGGAGAACTTGTGAATTGGCGGTACATTTTAATAGTTCTGAACATGACATTTCACAAATTAGCTTTATTCTTATCGAACAAATTAGATCATTTCAAAATACACTTCACCTTGACCAATTGTTGCTCACTAGGGAAGCTTATTGGACAACCCAATTGTTTACAGTCAATCCGCATGGCCTTAACAAGAGACGTGAATTTAGATCAAAACACCGAATTAACTATAATAATTAGCGCACGTATCTTGCAAAAATAGGATTGTCTTTTTGTTTTCCTTGTTTTGTCACTGTTTTATTCTTTGTATTGTTTGTAGTTGTTTTATGTTCGAACGTTCTGTCGGGGGCACTTGGTAAGTCGTGCTGGTCCTGTCATTCCGACAGTGACCTATATGATTATTCGGGGGCCCTCGATAGGGAGCTTGTATTGTTAGATTCCTCACATTTTTCGTATGTTTATTTGTTAATTATTCCTCTCATGTTGTAATTGTTTTTGGTAGCGTTAGTCACTATTTCTCTGTTTCAATTGACGAGGCATGCCATTCTCTTAATAGAGCACTCGATGAGTTATTAATAAATAATTGGTGCACGTCCAACTCCTTGACACCTCACTCCACGAAATGTGAAGCTATGTTGTTCCACAGAGGTTCCTTTATTGGGCCCCAGTCACCAATAACCATTGGTGGGGAGGAAATAAAGTGGGTGTGCCATGCCAGGTTATTGGGAGTTACAATAGATAATAAACTCACTTGGAGTAAAACCATTACAGATTTAAGAAAGAGTTTTGCCTTGAAATTAAATCTGTTAAAAAGAGTCTATTTCTGGGAAAAAGTGCGGCTCTTGATTTGTATTTCAAAGTCATCCTCCCGTCCCTGACGTACGGCATTATTACCTGGGGAGGCTGTAATAACATGGATCAGATAAAATCTTTAGAAGTTCTACATCGCAGAGCAGCGAGACTTATTTTTCACCTTCCTTGGGATACACCGTCTGATTCAGTGCTAAAAATAGCAGAATGGGAATCGATTTTTCATATTTACAAACTGTCCCTATTAAAGCTTTTTCATAATGTAGTCAGTGGCAGAACTCCGGCACTACTCTCAAGTATGGCCACACATAAGAATAGTAAATATCATTTAAGGGGAAATAAGATCGAAACTCCGCGATTTTGTTCGTATTATATGAAAAACTCGATCAGCTATCGAGGTGCTGTACTTTAGAACATTGCATCCAGGTACTACACTGACAATTTCAAGCAATTTTATGCCAGATCAAAAAAAGGACGATTTTATTAAACAACTGGACTTCAATGCAACCTCGATTCAAACGCAAAGTAGGAACGTAATGGATTTTAAGTTTTATTAATGTGACCAATCATGTATATAATTATTTTTAATTTTAATGTATATAGAAACGTTTTTAAATTAGTGTAGCTAGAAACACGACCCCGCAAGCAAGATTTTTGCTTTAATTTTTATCGTGCATAAATAAAGGATGTTGTTGTTGAATTAAGGTTTTTATCACATAATGTTTGTTATTTTTAGCATTAAATTTTCTTTGTAATTTGGTTCTTTTGTTATGTTACATAACCTCGTTTTCCTTTGTTTTTGTAGCTTAACGTATATAAGTCGCAACTTATATAACTTATCATTGTACATAGTTTTTAGTTTTTAGTTTTTAATTCTTAGTAATTACTGAAGAAGGCCGAAGGCCGAAACGTTAAATAACCCATGTCGGCTAAGGCACTTTTTCACTCATAATCTTTGGATTATTTGGTCCAAGTCATTTAATTGCTACTCAGAGTTTCATGCTCCTCATGCTCCTCATGCAATCGAGCTTTCTGTTCGATGCAAATAAATTTTTTGCTGAAGTTTTACACGTGCATATGAAACTTGAAAACAATACTCGTGAATAGTGAGGACGCTCATTTGTAAACATAAAATCTGCGGGAAAAATTGGTACATTGGAGGCCCTATTATTGCCTTGCATGTCTTCAATGTCCTTGAAACTTGCAGGCCATATAAATTGATGATTGATCTCGAGATTGTCAAATTTTTTAAAAAAATTATCTCGCGGTTTTCAAATTATCATCGCATTTGTAGGCGTAGACCAAATTACATACAAAAATGGCAACAAGAGCAGCTGAACGCACGCTAATCAAATCCTTTTTTCTCGCAATCGGCCAAAGCAACACCCTCACTTTTTCACACACCATTTCAAATGGAATCAAACTACTATGAGATGAAACTACATTCCCATCGCGCATCGTTTTTTTAGATATTAGCCAATTATGTAGATAGTATGTTTTTCTCTGTATTTATAATCCCCAAAACTTCATCCCTAAAAATTTCAAAAACGCTCTCATACATTTCTTTCAAACTTCGTCCAGTTGAAACCCATGGTCTAATCAACTAGTCCACTAGCGGGTTCTACAAAAATTTATCTTGATCTAGAGAAACTCCGCAACTTGTAAATTTCGGAGGATAACCATTCCGTTGCCATGGAAGCACCGATGTAAACAAATCCAATACTCCCATAAAGTTCAATGTATTGAATGTGTGTTTGCATGCAAAGTGGCTTGACTTTTTATGCGCTACAACAAAAGATATGGCTCATTAAAATTAAAAGTGTGTGGACTTGAGAAATGGGTACGAACCTCTTTAAGTGATGGCGGTTTTCAGCAGGAATTTTCTTGAATGTCTACAGCACATGTGAGTTCATTTCTGTTGTTAAGCGTTGACAATATATTTTTTTTTTCGCTCGAATTCGCGCGGCTCAGCTCCCGAGGGACGACAAATTTATTAACCTCGCTTCGCGAGGTAAAAAATCAACCGAATTTATAACTCGTTGGCTGCGCCACGCGTAATAATTGCCACACCACAAAACCTGATTACATGTATCTTTACATCTAAATAAAATATTCGTGTCCGATGTGTATGCGCGTTCACTAATTACCTGAGCAGGTGTCTATGAAAAGTTAATGATACTGTTTAATAATTCAGCAACTGGGTTGATTTGTATTGGGGTTTACAGAGGTGTACATGTGACTCAAATACCACCTATTGATTTGTCATAACTGTTATGAATTATTAATGAATTTTATAACAAAGGTAATACTATCTTATTCATTGCCACTTGCCTTTGCAGTCTTGATCTGTTCCTGTTACTTGCATTTATTGCCAGATATCTCTTCCAAGCAATGACCAAACATGTTCACAAGACATGGGTGAAGGGCTTAATTGAGTAACCCTGTGAAGTGGTAGGAGGGGATGGGAGGGGTGAGGGAATAACAGATGGAAAAAGAGAAGAAACGAGGCCCTGTCTCCCAAAACATTTTAAATGCAAGTGCTGAGTTATTACATGTGTCTCATACTGTAGCCATTGTAGGACAAGCTATTTTTTTATCCTATTTTTTCGTAGATTTGCTCATCGAGATCAACAGCCCAATCATTTTTCTTTAATTTTTTGCATCATTGTCTCTATTTTATCGTTTCTGTTTTTTGTTGTGATCGTTGTGTTGTTATAGGCCGTGTCTATCGTGATAACATTGTTAAGTGACGGGGTGTTTCTCGTACCTTTAAGGGTTAAAAGGCTGTTTGAATTAAAAATGACCACTGTCAGAGTTATTCTGATTTCTTTAAGGGTATTAAACCAAAAAAATATGCTCTTCAAAAAGAAGTGGTCCCTTTGAGGGGTACAAATTAATGTGAGCCACACCCGCAAAATGGCTGTCTGGTACCTTTTTGGGGTTCTTTTTAAATCAAGTTTTAAAAATGCGGTCGGCTGATAAACCTCAAACAAACACTGCAGCACTTTGTCTTTGTGTACTTGATTCCCCTTGGGACTACTGTTTTTACTACTTTTTAACCCCTTAAGTTGTTTGTTTCACTTGATAAAACCGCAAGTTGTTGGTTTAACTGCTAAACCGCTTATGTTGTTCGTTTCAATTGAAAAATGCGCAAGTTGGTCAGGGTTAGGGTTAAGTTTTGGGTTAGGGTTGGGTCAGGGTTAGGGTTAGGGTTAGGGTTAGGGGTTAGGGTTAAGGTTAGGGGTTAGGGTTAGGGTTACCGTTAGGGTTTGGGTCAGGAAAAACACGGGAAAAGTACAAGTTGTTGATCTCACTGCCTTTAAACATCTAAAGTTCTTCGTTTCACTCGAAAAAAGCGCAAGTTGTTTGTTTCACCGCTTTTAATTCTCTTAGGTTGTTCATTTCACTGCGGCTAAACTTTTTAATTTGTTGTTCGTTTCACTTAACAAAAATACGGCAAACGCACAAGTTGTTCGCTTTACTGCTTTTAAAGCGCTTAAAAAATGCGCAAGTTGTTTGTTTTAGTAATTAACCTCTCAAGTTGTTCCTTTCATCAATAAAACTAAAAAACAAAGTTAAAAAACAAAGCTAAAGTTCTTCGTTTCACTCGAAAAAAGCGCAAGTCGTTTGTTTCACCGCTTTTAAGCTTCTCAGGTTGTTCATTTCACTGCGGCGAAACTGTTTAATTTGTTGTTCGTTTCACTTAACAAAAATACGGCAAAGGCACAAGTTGTTCGCTTCACTGCTTTTAAAGCGCTTAAAAAAGGCGCAAGTTGTTTGTTTTAGTAATTAACCTCTCAAGTTGTTCCTTTCATCAATAAAACTAAAAAACAAAGCAGTGCAGCGTGTTGTCTTTGTGTACTATATGCCCCTTGGGATTACTGTTATGAATACTGATCAAGTTAGACATTTGAAGGGCTGGGTGCATAACCTTGTCATGTCAAATGTTAGGCGTTTTTATTTATTCTCGCTCAGAATTACCTCATTTTTGTCATGTGAACTACAAATTAATTTCAAAACATTGTTCACAATTTCGTTTTTATGCTGAATCTCGATTTTGTGCTGATTTTTCACTTCAGATGGCCAAGTTTCGGCCTGTGTCGCTAAATCCCGCTCAAGAAAAAAAAATTCCTTACCGAAGTTCATTCCTCAAAATCGCTTCATTTTATCGCCAATTGTCATCCACTTAGTTTCGCACCATCCCCTTACGGACCTCCTAGGAAGTACTCCCGGTTCTCCGCTGCCAGCTCATGGCCTTTGCCTGCCTTGCCCAACTTCTGCCGGCCAGCAAGAACTCACTTCGAGCTGCCCAAAGCTGTATTTCAAGTGCCCGACCACGCATAGCGGACCTATCTGCCACTGTCGCAAAGCATGTCGGGAATTTCTATGGCAAATCGCAAATGGAGTTCCCGCCCGAAAATTATTGCAAAATATTATAAGTCTGGAAGCACCTCAGATATCGGGCATTTCGACCACGGAACGGGATGGGAAATGGCCCACAACTCACAACGCTGCCCCTTTTCTGATCCGAAGTGATTCCAGACTTTCCCGCCGGCTCGTCTTGTCCACCAAGGTCCATTTTTCACCACGAGCGCTAAATGGCGCCTTAGACACAAGGTACGACAAGAAACACAACTCGTTTCTTTGAGAGGTGTTAGAGACTTAAGGATTTTCAGACTTAATGATGTCTTTCAATCACCGGACGGGCCTTAAACATGTTGGTTTATACACACGCTAAAGACGATGTGTTACCGTAGTGAACTCATGATAGATAAGCGAGCCAGGCGTGCGTAAATAACGGTATTTTCGTTCAGGTTGTTGGTTCTGGTCAGGAGTATTGCGGTCGCATATTCTTTCGGCCAATCTGCGTTGTGATGGCGTCAAGTAAAGAACTTGTAGCTTCATTTCATGCAGTTTTGAAAGGAACTACGGTCGAAATGTACAGCCAAAGCATTAGAGGGCCAGAACTCTTCTTTTTGGCAGGTAAAATCTGTCAAATTCCTTAACGTTGGTGCCAATTCGACAATTCGGCAATGTTTACGAAACGAAAACAAGCCTGTACACGAGAAATCAACATTGCCAATTTTTAAGCAAAATGAAAAAAACACCCAAAAAGTCACTTAGCACCGTGTTATTCTCAGCCCTTCAATTATTTTTAACTTTGCATAGTATTCCGGATATCAAGTTTCAACAAGTTCCCATTTAAGCCGCGGCTACACGTGCGATTTTTTGCTTGCACAGGTGATGCGATTTTTTGAAAAATTGTCGCGTCGCCAGCGCACTGTGGTGGCTACACGCATGACAAATTTTGGTGACAAAATGTTGCAACAAAGACCGCGAGGCTGGGTTGATAATTAAGCCTGAGCCTCGCTTTAGTTCTTAAATCTTATTGGTTAGATGCCCTTTTGTCGCGTCGCAAGTGCATGAAAAAAGTTGCAGGGCGGCTACACGAGCGACAATGTCCGTGATTTTATCACGAAACATTCAACTCTTGCGACTTTTTTTCTGCGATTTTTTCAGCTCTCGCGTCGCATGTTCATGGGTGGCTACACGTGCGATTTTTACCGTGCGCTGGCGACGCGACAATTTTGTACAAAATCGCATCATCTGTGCAAGCAAAAAATCGCACGTGTAGCCGCGGCTTTTGGTAAAGGAAGTTTTTGCTCTCAAGAGTGCTTGGATATTTGTCTACAATATGTACTTGTTCTTGCTTCTGGCAACCCTGGCACAGGACTACGGACGATACTGATTTTTTGCATCAAAATGCCAAAATTGACACTATGAGAACATAGTGGCACTCCGTATTTTGTTGTAAACACTTTTATTATATTTTACAAAACGTGTGGATTTGCCTTGACCAAAGACGAAAAACAAGAAAGACTCCAAAGACCCTTTTTAGTAACAGAACCAATGTTAAGCTGGCATTCCTGCAATCACGGCCATGTCAAGAATCATATTTTTCCTCGCTTTATCTGGGTACCCCTCAGTCGTCATGGATCTCCATAATCAGGTGATATCATCTTTTCAGAACACTTGGATGAGATGTTTCTTAACTTTACTTTGAAGTGCAACAAAGTGAAAATTTTTAACACTAAAATGCTCTGCTTGAGATGAATATTGTTCTTTCTTGAAATTATGTGGAATCGACTTTTAGCTTTCATTGCCATGAAGGTATGCTTTTATCTTACAAATTTTTGTGTTACACTCTGCACTCGATGGATATGGTTCTCATTGCACTAATTTATCCATTTTTCTTGTGCCGCAATGAGCAATGCTCATAACTAGAGCCAGACAGTTTTTATTAATAATGTTGTTGTAAATATATTTATTTATATGTGAAGATTAAGGCAAGGCACTATCTGCATTTCTAAATTAAAAACTACTAACAAAGCTAAACAAAATTAACAAGCTGATGCTTAAAGAAAATTAGTAATACAGTGAACTCGCTCATAGCGGACACCCCTGTAAGGCGGACACCTCTCTGAGGCGGACATGAGTAGTTGGCTGACATTTATAATACTAATAACTAACCATTGAAAAATTGTGTTAGTATTGGAGATACATGTAGTCTGATTTTGTTATGTTGAATCGTGACATAATAAAGTCATTCAGCTGCTGCACGTTCGTCTGATTAGAGGTTATATTATCTACTAAGAAAAAACGTTTAACATGAAAATATCCTTTTCTGCAGATAAGCCAAAAATGGTCACTTTGGTCACTTTGGTAACTAACACAACTGAGAACACGGACTGTTCTGATTCACTGTGGGTGAATTTCACTTGTGTGACATCTGAGACCAATCCAGCAATTACCAGCTAACAGCTTTTTGGGAGTGAAGAGGGTGTTAGTTACAGCAGCAGTGGAACGTGGATTAAGGAGGTGTCAAAAGGAGGAAAGCATGTTTACAGCTGCGTGGCACAACACCTCTTGGGAAATGAAACAAGTGCAAGAAATGTTACCGTGACTGTGAATGGTGAGTTTTTGTATTTACACAGTGAGGATACTGCAGTGTAAATGATTCATCAAAACACGAGTGTACAAGACAACTATAGCATAGTTAACAATTTTACTCTATCGTTTCATTGTTGAAGTTACATGTAGTATAAAACCGTTAAGTGTACAACAATCTAACAACTAGTTTGATCAGTAGAGAATAATCTGCTTTTTTTATTTTCAACCCTGAGGTCAACCCTAATAAGATGCCACTTGAGTGTATAACATAAAATTTTCGGATCACAATGCCAAGTGGACTTTATTTTTGTTAACTTTTTTCCAGTTGCTGCATCGGTGCAACAGATAACCAACATGACTGTCACGGAAGGTGACAATGTGACAGTGTGCTGCAATGCATCTGGGTTTCCTGTTCCAAATGTCGCCTGGACAAAAGATGATATTTTTCAACCAACTGGAGGAAACTGCTTAGATATCCCCAACATCTCAAGGCCTCCAACTGGTGGATTCACCTACCTGATCAAGTGCCATGTAAACAACACTTGTGAAAGTGCTTCCACAGAGGCAATAATTGATGTGCAGTGTAAGAACCGTCTTTATGATTTAGAAATAACAAACATTTGTTTAAAAAAATACTACATACACTAGTACATGATACATGTAAATAAATCTTCCTCGCGATGTTTTTGTGCTATATTGAATGCCGTAATTTCAAAGATAGTCTTCCCGTTAACTAATTTTGCTGTTCATGTACATGTAGAAGTATTTTTTGTGAAGTTTAAAACCTAGATTCCACGTTCTTCTTTACGACTTAATAAATTAAATATGGGTCATTTGTGAAAAGTTTCTATTGTCCATTTGGATGTTGTGTAAAGTCGTACAACTGGCGGCAACAAAACTTGTCAACATAAAAAATATTTTTTCCTGATGAACGAAGTTTATTGATTTCTGCATGTAACATGGGGTTTCCATGGTAATTTGCAGCATTCGTGCAAATAAACTTAATAAAATGTTTGTTTCTTTGCTTTCTTTTGTATAGTTAAACCGGAAAATGTCCTTTTAATAAACGTTACCAGCAATAACGTGTGTGAAGGAACTAGTATAAATTTCACTTGCAAGGCAGACGCTAACCCACCAGTAGACACTTACACATTGTACAGAAATAACACAGTGGTTGCAGAAGGAGCAGGAGAGTGGATAAGGACATTAGACATGCCTGGCCAGTTTATCTACAGATGTGAGGCTAACAATTCTATTAAAGGGATTGAAATGGTTGGAAGAAGCAATGATACTTCTTTGAATGTCGAAGGTAAATCTTAACCGATGGTGTTTTTCAGTAAATAGCTTCATTTATACAAAGTTACCATGACCCCGAAAGACTTTTTTTACATGAGCGTCAGGCTCGGGAGATTGGGTGACCACTCCCTACGTTATCGACTTTAAATAAATTATTACTAAATTATCACTTGCTATTGATTTGTGTTGTTTTTGTTTGTTGATAGTTTTTTATTTTGTTGTTGTTGTTATTCTTTTTTTTACTGAGCAACCGAACCTGTAAGTACCATGCTTGCGTATTGCAAGGTATGTGATTTTAAAGAAAACAGCCGATCTATAGAATAACTATATTCATTTTAATTTCCTACATGTGCAACGTAGTTCCAGCATCTGTGCAACAGATAACCAACATGACTGTCAAGAAAGGTGACAATGTGACAGTGTACTGCAATGCATCTGGGATTCCTGATCCAAATGTCGCTTGGACAAAAAACAATATTTTTCAACCAACTGGAGGAAACTGGTTAAATATCTCTACTATCTCAAAGCCTCCATCTGGTGGATTCACCTACCTGATCAAGTGCCTTATAAACAACACTTGTGGAAGTGTTTCCACAGAGGCAATAATTGATGTGCAGTGTAAGAACCATCTTTATTTTTAGATAACTTTTATTAGGGAATAGTTAACTTTTATTTAGTACTTAGCAGCACTATTTTTAAGTGTTATATTAATTTTCATAGACAACAGTTTATTTAGCTTGGTTGTGATACAGTAAACCATGGTATCGGTGCATCCTGCAGATTTGACCTGCAATGTCTGCAAGAACGCAGGTAATTTGCGGGTACGCTACATGATAGTAGTGGCCCAACTTTGCTCTTCATGAACATGAGACTCTTAAGGGGGGATTGCTTAAACATCCCTAACACTTCCACATGTTCATCTGGACAAGACATGTTAAAGTACAAATGCCTTGCAAACAATTATTATTTGTGAAGATGTTTTCAGAGTGACAAGTGTAAATAATAATAAGACATCTTCATCCAGCATAATTATCATATTAATATGTCGAGAACATTTAAAATTGGTCACTGGGAAGCATTTTCTTTGTGGTTAAAGAATAGGATATTGTGACGATTTCATGATTGGTTGTGAGGCTGGCTTCATGGTACGGCTAGAGAAAACTTAACATGTAACTGCATTTTCAAGGACCACCTTTACTAAATAGGTGAACCCGCGGATCATGCATTAAAGGATCTAATTGGCTATAAAATAACGGAAATGACAAAAAGCAAGGCTGATTCACGGTTGGGAAACTATATTTGATAATCCAACATGTTGAAAGGCACAGCCTCTTATAGATAATTTATTACTATATAAGATCCATTCGTTCCTAAAAAAAAACATTCAGGGGTTGATGTTGGGTATACTTTGTATGTTCAGTAAGCTACATTTTTGCGATTGTGTTTGTCATTTATGTTTTGTCAAGCAAATTTGAGCTATCAATTGTTATTTAAAGAGCATATGACACGAAATTTTTTTCTTCGGTTTCTTGTAGTTTAATATGTATAAAAAACGACTACAAGCTTTTAAAGTGTTCGAAATTTCGAAAAAGCCTTTTTTTTCGCCTTCAAAATACGCGCTTTTAGCCTAAAAAGTGTCTCCGCCATCGCGCGGCCAAAAGGTCACGTGACATGCCCTGTGACGTAAAAACGTGTACACCACATTGAAAACAAACATGGCGGAAAGAGAGGAAAGACCGAAAGACTGGAAAAAAATGCTTGGCTTGAGCGCCTAAAAAGACAATTTGCCCTAGCAATTCATAACTTCGGACCAAACAGTGCATTACTTTTCTTTCTATCCGACAGGTATAGTAAACTGAGTTCGATTTCTCCAACAAAACCGTAACTTCTTCGAATCCGAGAGCAACCACATGCCACACTGCTTCTTTATAGCTCGACTCGCGGCGACTTGGCATGCATACTTTGATCGCTATCTCACGTAGGATCCACAAACGAAGAAGCCCGCTTGGAAATGAGATGATTTTAGCGAAGGTGCGGTGTTGAATTATGAGGATTCTTTCTAGATCTGGTTTAATCATGTTGGGTCTGGTTCAGACTAAAAAATAATAAAAAACCCAAAGAGCATGCATCTTGTTTATACTCATTATACAGGGTTCGTACGGTCATGGAAAAACCTGGAAAGTCATGGAATTGTATAATTTAATTTCCAGGCCTGGAAAGTCATGGAATTTAAGAGTGGGTCATGGAAAGTCATGGAAAATTATGTTCATGGTCCAAAATCACAAAGGTAGCATACGTTGTGGGAATAATAAGGCAAGATGAAAAATTTAAAAAATGATCGTTTTGATAAAATTTTGAAAACAACTGTTGAACTCTTGGTCATGAAAAATTTGAAAAGGTCATGGAAAAGGTCATGGAAAGTCATGGAATTTAAAAATCTGAAAAGAGTACGAACCCTGTTATATAAATCGAAAACCTTCTTAAATATAGTATGACAAAACAGTATACACTGCCATATTTAATTAGACTAAACAAGGTGCTTTTCAGAATTATTTCCTTCATTTGTCTGCAGAAAATATTCTGGTTCAGATGATACTTACATTAGTATAGGGATTTCAAACAATTCTCTTTCCTATTAAAATTATTGTACCTTGCCTAAATCTGTATATTTTTTATAATAGTTGTGTCCAATTTAGTTGTCTACAGCTGCAAAGGAGTACACTGTAGGTCCTAATCTTTATAGTGTTAAAAGTACTAACAAGTATAAATCTTGAGTGTGCATCTTTATATTATCCTTCAAAATGGTTTTCAGAGTATTTTGGTTATGGTTTTGTATCCACAACAGCAGTCACAGTGTTGCAAGTACACCAATAGCACAAAGGGATATTTAGAAAAGATTACAGGGTGCTTTAAATGGACAAATAGCTATATGAGTTTGTCTTATACTTACTTGGGGACCATTAACCCTAAAAGGTTTTCATTTTTCATGCCAATTACTCCACACATTTTCACAATACTCATGACGCCACATTGCAAAGCTAAAGATGATGCTCAAACTCCATAACCGCTGGGGCCACACTTACCGTAACCTATATATCTTGTAATGCATGATGGTCAGGAGTACCCATGGATTCTAACTAAGAATTGGCCAGACATATACCCTATAGGGTGGGAGGCTCCCACATAAAATGGACAGTAGTGATCATTAGAAATTTTGAAGGGAACCCCTAAAATGTACTAGAGAGCTGTTTTGTGAGTTTGGCTCACATCATGTTTTACCCCTAAGCATATTTCCTGTCAGCATATTTTCTGGCTTAAAACCCTAAAAGGTATCAGAATAACTCCTGACGGGTTATTTTTTATTCAAACGCCCTTGGTAGTACCAAACCCCTATCCCCAGGAAATAAACCTTAGATATCATGCTTGACTTCGAGCAGTGTCCCATAGAAGAAAACACTAATCTGTATTTCTCATCTGTTTTGTGAAATGTCCTCATATCATAATGGTTTACTCCCCTGTCCCCCAAAGGTCGAGTGTTTTTTTTATTCTGATGAAATAAGAAGTATCTGGGTGATAAAAGGGTGATTTTTATTTATTTATTGTCATTTACATGTACATATCAAGCAAAACTTTCACTTCAGCCTGGTGTAAAGGCCATGCTGTTCTCTTGCTTGTGCAGTGGAATACCCAGGCCATGCGATGAGTGGCTTTCAATCTTAAAATTGAATTATTATAATGGTCAGTGGCATATACATGTACACTGTATACAAGATGGTATGGGTCTAGTTTTGTCCCAGCCCAAGTATTCGAAAACAACCATGTTACAAGCTGCTCTGAGAAATCTTCATTTCCAACAGACAAGATGAAAATAAGGCTAATAGCACAAATAAGTCAGAGTTTCAATCATACAACTTTCCTCAATCAAAACAACTCTTTGTTTCAACATTTAATAAGCTGGATAGGGTTAGCACAATAAATAATAATTGGTATATATATAACTATCATTTGCCACCTTTGTGTCTACATGTTCAAATTATTGTTGGTGGCATATAAGCCCCAGGCCTTATGCAGGGAATATTATGTGGAACACGGCTAAAATAATAATAATTTTTTTCAACAACAACAGGGAATTTACTTAGGGAAAATAGTGATATAAGAGAGAGAGAGAGATCCAGCTTTATAGCACATTTTTTTTAAACTATCCCCAAGTACCGAAAACAACAAAAATAAGAAAAGGAAAACCATGTGAAATGCAAATTTGAGACAAAGCTTATATTTTAGTACAGAGTAATGGTTTAATTTATTTCATAAAATACAAATGTATTTCTAGCTAATGGTTGAAATGTAACAGTGTTTTAGAGATCTGTATTCATTTTTGTTGTTAGTGTTACTCACCCATATTCACTCGCTCCTCATTGCCGTTGTGACTTTCCATTTTTATTCCTGAGCCACGAAAACAAGACTGTTGTGTTTCTCAGTACGGAATTAAGCATATTGTTTCGACTGAGCCATCGAAAGCGAGTAGTAGTGGTATTCTTTTGAAAACAAAAACCTCGAGGGTGCCTGCAAAGGTTTTCCAGCACTGTTTACATGAACACCCAGAGTAAGCGACCGGTTCTTCTTCGTATTATTCGTTCGATCTCGCCAATAACAACCTACACTTCTTCTCCTGGTTTCTCTTCTTCTTCCATGTAGCCTTCAGTCAATTCCTACGTCGACGAATCCTTCAAATCGCTCAACATTGAGGATTTGAGGTCAACATTTGTTATAGAACTCACATGGCCGATGTACACGAACTGACGTCATAATTGCGTCGCGTGGGCTAAACTAGATCCCAGTCTCCGGGACACTTTTTAGGCTGAAAAGCGCGTATTTTGAAGGCGAAAAAAAGGCTTTTTAGAAAATTCAAGCACTGTAAAAGCGTGAAATCGTTTTTTATACATATTGAACTACAAGAAACCGAAGAAAAAAATTTTGTGTCATATGCTCTTTAAACCTCACTGGGATTACAAAATTTAAATATGAAAGGCAAAACAAAATGAATCTTGGTAGTTGTAGTGAAGTAACACCATCGTCAAAATGGCCGTTTATCTGTGAACAAAAGAAGTTTTTCTTCGGTTGATACTTCTATTCAACAACGTTTACTCAATGAGTTTTATATGAATGAGCATAATTATTAAATAGCAGGTTACATATTAGTAAATTAGGTTACATATTAGTAAATTAATTTCAATCGATATAAAAAAATTCGCAGTCTTTCATACAACTTTGCAGTTGGCCACTTCATGTTGTCGTTGTGAAGACAAAGACAAAGAATTATACCAAAGAAATATACCAAAATGTTTAGTTATTAAACCTATTGTGTAAGACCATAAAGCCACTAATTTAGATCCTATGCTTTTTCTCACCAGGAAGTCATGAAGCCACTAATTTAAAGCATTTGCTTTTTTTACTATGAAGCCAAGGAGCGGTGAAGCCACTTTTTAAGACATTTCGCTTTTTACACCATAAAGTCATGCAGCCACTAATTTAAAGGGTTGTTTTGGTTTTTCACCATTAGCTATGAAGCTACCAATTTAGACCCTGTTCTTTTTTCACAATGATGCTGTAAAGCCACACATTCAAGACATTTGCGTTTTTTACTGTAAAAGCATAAAGCCAGTATTTAAAACCCATTACTCCCCCAGGAAGCCATTAGTCCGCTCATTTAGATACTGTACGTTTTACCACCATGAAGACATGAAGTCACAAGTTCACTTTTTTTCACTGCAAAGCCAGTCATATTATTTTAGTCAGGGAACTGCAATTTGACAATTTGACAAATAGTCCCTACCAACGTCTTATATGTATCTTTTTTTAAATCCATTCCGATATATAAGCTTGCTATTTAGTGACGTAGGCTTACGAATTTAACTAATACTCTTAACAATATAAATCGGAAAGGCATATGAATACTAGTGCTCTTAGAAAAGCAGATTTGTCTTGATGCAAAAAATATATAATAATCCACTTCCACTTCTTTCTGCCATAAAAGACTAAAAACCACTTTCGTCTATCATGGTATTTATCTTTTAATATTCCTTTCTTTCATTTAATTTTTGGTTTCATTTTACTATAAATAGCTGCCAGAAATTATTTTGTGTTTCCTTGGTATTTTAGCGATGTAATCTCAGTAGGGTTGACATAACATACCTTTTTTCGCATTTAGTTACCATTTGCTATTTTTATCATTGCGGGGTTAACGTTTACGTGATTAAATAATAGATGTAAATGAATATTTACCATAGCCTGCCAGCGGCTCGCCGTTGTAAATATCCATGCAAACAGTTCTGCTACAAATATTTTATCTTACTAGTAAAAAAAAGCAATAGTGATGAGGCTTGTTAGCATCCTATTAGTATACTGTATCGATTAAACAGTATCTAGCTGTTCTGTATCAGGATTTACAAACCTTCATTAAACTTTCATTTGTTTTGTGTTTTCCTTACGAATTATTAATGAATTTTACAGTTAGTTTTAAGGTTAATTTTTTTATCCCTGTTCAATTAGAATGTATTTAACAAATAGATTCCATTTGGCCGTGTGTCTGTTCAGTTATAGATCACAGATGACGTCAAAATGTGGTAAGATCAAAAAAGTGGCACACGAGCCGCAGGCGAGTGAGTGTGTCACTGATGTTCTTACCACATTTTGACGTCTTCTGTGTTCTATAACCGAACAGACACACGGCAAAATGGAATCTATTTGTTTTATAAAATGAACAGAAAAGTAAAAAGAGTAAAATTACGAACATGCCTCGTAGCGCTCAACTGTTCGAAGATTTGTTCCAGTTTAGATATTTTTCAAGTCGCCAAGAACACTTTTTATCTTGGTTTCTTCTTTTTCTTGCTCGTAAACAGCTCCTGCTAAACATTTTTCGAGGCTTTCTCTTGCTCAATCCAGAATAATCTCGCAAACATTTTTAAAATTGTGTGCCATGTTGGACAAAACAAAGCAAACAATTTTTCTATGACGTCAGCCGTGCGTCTGTACTCTGATAGATCATAGGCAACCTATTGTATTATATTGTATTGTGTTGTATTATATTGTTGTATTGTTAATACCCACTTCACTTGCTCTGTTTTGAAAAAGTTTATTTTTTATCAATTGCTTAACTATGATTTTATTGTCCGCACTTGTTTGTTACCTTTCCTTCTCTCGTATCAATGTAAATATTTTAACTGTACCACAAACTGTGCTGTAGAATGTGTTTAAAGAGCAGCCCAGCATGCCTTGATTTCAAGCCTTATTAAAGTGTTGTTTAAAAAGGGTGTTGTGCAACTCTAAAATATATTGTAACAAGCAAACCTCATGGGAAACTGTATCATTTTCAAATGTTACTATCAAACCCAGTTGCAGAAAAAAACTACACACTGTATTACATATTTATTCTCCAAGGTATTATAAACATGCAAGGTGTTTTCAAAGAAGGGAAAGTGTAGTGTGGTGCTACAACACTTCTACTAATTCTTTGTGAACATGCAGCAATAAATTATTTTATAGAAACAGGAGGATGCGTTTTTAGAATAATGTCTTTGGAATGAACCAAATGTGTGGGGTGTTTATGTAACACCCTTTTCTAAACAGTCACGAAAATCCTAATTTGTAACTTTTATTTTATTTTTATTTATTTTTGTTTTTGTTTTTAGACGCTCCAATAGTGGAACCTAAAAATAAGAAAACTAACGTTACCAGAGGAAACACTGCACGTTATAAATGCCCTGTAGATGGAAACCCAACTCCAAATGTTACGTGGTACGAAGGAAATGGCATTAGCGGTAGTGTACTTTCCGATCCTTCTGGTAACGAATTGGTGATTGAAAACTTACAGTCAAATAAATCGTACACCTGTTTAGCAAGAAACGAGTTGGGAACAGCTACTGGCAGTGTTCACTTCGTAGTTGGTAAGTTATGGTTTTTACAATGTAGTCATTGATAACTGAGTTTTTTTTTTTTGTTTCAAGCAGCACTGATACTGACATTGTATGTTTGTACCCTTGATACTATTCAAAATAACATTTTAATGTAGGAAAAGTGTGTGTAAGTTTTGGCAATGAAACTGAGAAATATGTAATGTTTATCATGTCACAAGCGTGGGACAAAAAAAACACCGAGCTTAACATTTACCTTCCTTCGTTATTTATCACCTCACGTGACGCTTTCAACATTGCTGATACTAGCAGTACGCAGGACGCATGTCATATATGAACCTAGTATGTGGCCTAACTCGCCACGAGTCTTCGACCGGTGTGCAGAAGGTCACGGGTTCGATTCCTGTCGGGACTCAGAGTTTTTTCTTTGTCCCACGCTACAATTACATATTTCTCGTCTAGCTTTTTATATCAACTAAAAACATTGACTGATGTCAGTGTGTTTTCCATATTAAAGGCCCGAATTCACCCAATCTGCTTTGCGCGCTTGTGTTTTTGTTTTGAAACGGTTCAATTGTTCAATGTAGCGTTATGATTGGCTCGCACGTCGATTTTTCGATTTTCGTGTGAAGAGTTGCATTGCGTGTCATGCATTGCATCATCATTCAAAAGGATGTCCCGATACATTGTTTTGTCAAACTCAGAACAAATTTAAATGCCTTTGGTTGACCAAATTCAAATTCTTTGGATGGGAAAACTTTCTTTGCAAAACTCGGTGTAAGCTTTTTGTTGTTTTGCAGAGCAGTCAAATAATTGACTAAGAAACAAATTTAAAACATTACATCGATCATCTATTTCTCTCTTATTTCAAACAATGCGTATTTGTGTCACGTTAGTTTGTTAATTCTTCCTTTTTTGAAACAAAAATTTGGGTTATACCCCGAGCCCGAGAGCTTTAAACCTTGAAGAATCAAATTGAAAACCTCTGATCGGTTTTAATTTTCCAGAGCTTGAAACCTTATGCACTGGTCAGCATAAGTTATCAATAAAAGTTTACAGCTGATCGACCGAAGGATAGACAAATTTGAGTATTTCTCCACCACTAATATTCGCATAATTCACGAGTTAAAGATAAAAATACCCCAGTAAGGAGTAAAACCGAGCCGTAGCTTGGCTGGTGACGAAATATTAACATTGTCTTGGGAGAGGGAAGGGGATGACAAGTTGGCAAAGTATCTCAAGCATTCTGGCCATTATTCACATTAACACACACAAAAAAAACTGCGTGCTTTATGGTATGAATGCTAGATGTGATTTTTAATTTCAAGTAATAGGAAACGTTTTCTGTTTTCATAGAATGGTAGTTTGATAGTTTTTAACTTTCATGTTTCCTACCATAATTTTATGGAAACAAAGAAAAACATCTTTATTATGACTTTTTGTACATTTTTTAAACAAAAACAACAAAAATATAAAGACTTACATATAAAGTATATTTGTCTTTCGTAAATAATATACAGCGTATAATTAAAATATTATTTTTTTAGAATTTGGTTTTATTAATAAAACCAAGTGCATGTTAACGTGAATGTAACGTACACACAGCTAGCTAAGTATTATATTTCTCTCTTTTTTTTTGGCTTGTCATTTATGCAAACAGTGTCATCAACGACCACAAATTCGACAACTACATGTACTTCAGAAGGTAAGAGTTTTGTTGTTGTACTTACAAATGATTGATATAGATGATAGTTGTGATCCATTAAGGAAAATGTAATTTAGCTTGTTTTTACCCAAAACTGTCATGATCTTAGTTTTCCAACTGTCCTGTCTTGTCACAAATAACCTGTTACTGTTATCCGGCCCATTTTCCCCCACGGGGATAAGGAAATAAGTCAAGAAAGTCAAGCATTATTGTCATCCTGCCAGGCTTTATTTAACTAACTTATCAGTGAACCGGATCCAAGCCTTTGTATTATCGCTAGACCGGGTATAAATATTCAATTAAATTGTTGCTATGCATTTTTTCAAATTGTTACATTACAAAGACAGTTGAAGAACTGTTTGGAATTTAGGCTACTGTTAGTTCTTACTGATTTCGAAGCAAATAATAAATCATGTTAAAATATTTTTAGCGGGCTTCAGTTTTTGTAACGTGTGACATATAGTAGCTTGCAGCTCTGTTCCTCGGTTCTTTTTATCACATGTTGTCCCCTGTTAAGTCTTGCTTCTGCCACAAATTAAGAGGATATGTCAGAACTCAAATTGTGCCTTGGTTGAGTTTTACAAGAAGACACATGTTTGTGCTCGTGGATGTGCAAGGTGCCAGTGTGCAGTGCAGATAGTTGAGACACTTCGAAAAAAAAATTCAATATTGAACCATTGGTCAGGTAGTTTGCGGAGAACAAAATACAACATTTATTTGGGGGGGGGGGGGGGGGGGGGGGGTATGGGAAGGGTGCGCATTTATTTGTAATAAGTGGTACCAAAATAATGCACATCAAAATAAAAGTGTCTCAAGTTTTGTTAGCCTGACCCAGGTTTTAAGATTGTGGGGCCGGGGAGCAGCTATCCCTTTCCGTCATCACCTGGATATTTTTCCTTCTGTGTGCCGCCTATCCTCTGCTCCCCACTATCTGAATACATTGAACAGGCTACAGTTTTGTGGTCGATTGTAGCTAAGTATTATTTTTCTTTTTTCTTTTTATTTATGGAAAAAGTGGCATTTTGAAGCATAACATTATGTATACATACATGACATATGATACCATGCCAGTTCGCAATGAATTATAAGACGATTCGAAACGTGAAATGTCTTTTTAAAGTGTCCCTGTGATCAAATTTTTGATTTTCATTTTTTTACATTTTCGTGTACTATTAGACTTTCTTACTCTTCTTGCCAAATTTCAATCCATTACGAACATCAGAAGTCATTTTATTTTAAAATTTATTTCCGAGAATTTACGGCCGCCATCAATCAACCTTGTTCCAAGGCTTGGTTGCGAATGGGAGAAAGTGACGTCAAAGACTCAAACATACCTCACGGGTTGAAATTATAATAACAATACGCATAGAAAATTGCACGAAGAACAAGTCCAAAGTTTTTGTTGCTTTTCGCGTGATTTTCAATACTTATTGTTATTATAATTTCAACCCGTGAGGTATGTTTGAGTCTTTGACGTCACTTTTTCCCATTCGTAACCAAGCCTTGGAACAAGGTTGATTAATGGCGGCCGTAAATTCTCGGAAATAAATTTTAAAATAAAATGACTTCTGATGTTCGTAATGAATTGAAATTTGACAAGATGAGCAAGAAAGTCTAATTGTACACGAAAACGTAAAAAAGTGAAAATCAAAAATTTGATCACAGGAGCACTTTAAATGGTCTTTTCGATGAACGTGGTAAAGTGGCTTGCCGTTTTAGTAAAATTAAGCTGAGTTTCAAGCAAAACAGTGGCGATGTTCTCTAGATTTAGGGTAAGAGCAGGGACGGCGGAGCCGGGGGGGGGGCTGGGGGGAGAGGGGCTTTAGCCCCCCCCCCCCCCCCCCAATTTCAAGCATAAAGATATAAGTTGAAAAGACATACAAAAAAATATCGCGTGTCTGGCGTTCTCTTTCAAGCCCCCCCCCCCCCCCCCCCCCCCCCAAAAAAAAAAAATTTGAAAATACGCTCCGCCGTCCTTGAAGAGTAAGGGAAAGTCAAATAGTAAGCAAGCAAATGCAAGCATTTCTACGCTTTCAGTATTTTTTTATTTTATTTTTTTTAAAGACTTTGTTGCTTATGCGTCAGGTTTATTGGTATTTATTTTTACAGTGAGATTTTTGTGTTTGCCGATTGTCTGTAAACTGTCGGTAACTTGTTGGTAGACTGTTGGTCATCTGTCGGATAACTGTTGGCCGACAGTTGGCCGACAGTCGGTGGAAGGGAGTTGTTCTTCACGATTACCCTACTCTTGTTGTAGAAGCCAAGGAAACTTTGGAAGTAACTGCAACCATCCTAGGCATTACGCCTGAAAACTTTACAGCTGACAAGGACAAGTTTCTCGAAAATGTATGCATTTCCCCTTGCTGCCCACCACTCAATTATTGGTAACGTAGCTTAATTGTGTAGTATTTGGACAACAACCATAGGCATACTTCTTGTTCTTTTTTTTTTATTAGAAGAAAGCTTTAGTAGATAATGAGGAACTCAGAACTCTCTTTTTCTTGTTCTTTATTGGTAATCCGACTGCTTTGTTTCGTTGCAGTAACTTGTAATATAGTGTTGTAACATGCGGTTTGTTCGTGGTAAAGTAGAATTTATTAACTCATGCGCGAAGCGGCATGAGGTTATAAAATGGCTTCGTTTTTCTTGTTACTTATGCGCATAGCGCGCATAAGGTAAGGTTCCGGCTTCGTTTTTCTTGTTATTATTTTTATTACTCATGCGCGTAGCGGCATGAGTTATAAAATGGGCTTCGTTTTTCTTTTTATTATTTTTTTTTTTTGTGTCACGATTTTGCATGCAAATTTATTCACGCATATTTTAAATTGTGCATTTCCGGTTCACAGCTTTGCTTTTTACACTTCCGGTTTAGTGACTTCCGGCTACTCTCACTTCCGGCAAAACATCGTTACTGAAGTGTCACGACAGCGTCTCCTACAACCCTACTCACATTAGTAATGTTCACGTCAGGTATATATTATTTTCACAAGAATTCATTGTGGCGACTGGCTTCATTGTGGTACGACTGGCTTCATTGTGGTACAGCCTTCATTTATAAAACATTCAAAAGTAACGTGGTTTGCAGGTACGATGACTGAATGAAAGAAGTAACTCTTCTCCATGTCGGACGTCTTCTTATCTTGTTTAAATTATTAAAATATAAATTGCTTCTTTTCTTATGGTACATTGAAGTATAAGACAAATGTTTGATACGCATGCGCATGACAAACATTTTCCGTCATTTGGTCTTATTGGTGTATAAGTCAGTCCTGTCTTTCTCCCATAGAGGTGAACGTTGCTTTTATACACAGCATACAACTTGAGGCCGAATTTGTTGCGATTCTGAAAAAACTAAGAGCTATTTTTAATCAGAGTTCTTCCGAGGCAAAAATGCCAAACATCGATCTCTCGCACTGATAAGCATATTGTCAATTTATTTCCCGTTTTACTGCCGATTCTTTGCAATGTCTGTATCGGAGCAGTCCTCGCTGCCTGTGGTGAGTAATTTCAAGACTTTTTTCAAGAAAGAACAATAGAAACACACGGCAAAACAGCGTCGTTACCTCAGTCCATCAGATTTAATAAAAAATTTGGACTTTGGGACTGGACTTCTGTGGATTATGGACTGGGGAATGCGTGTCATATTAATGTCGATTTTTACTGACTTTATTACTTTTTGTGGTCACTAGGTTACTAGTAACCACTATGTTGTCACCTGTGTAAGTAAGTACGACTTTCCGAAGCGCGAAGTTGTGCCAAGTTCACCCGATTGCTGTACGATGAGACAGTTCTGATAGCTTCGGATTAGACGACTCGATTGTCAAGGAAGTTCTGTTTGTACGTGCGCGCTTAATTTGGATCCGTGGGAAAGGTAAACGGAGCTTTCTCGTTATTTTTACTACTTTACCAAGCACAGCTTTCACCAAATGTGGCCAAGTATTGTTTTCAAAGATTATTTTAGGTGCTTTCGTGGTTTGGA
Source organism: Dendrophyllia cribrosa (assembly GCA_024195265.1). NCBI lineage: Eukaryota > Metazoa > Cnidaria > Anthozoa > Scleractinia > Dendrophylliidae > Dendrophyllia > Dendrophyllia cribrosa. The sequence goes on from JAJLRJ010000010.1 coordinate 11,242,599, forward strand.
AAAAGGTTTTAGTGAAAAATCGAGCTCTGAATCGAAGTGTTTGTTTGCAGACCATGAGCTATCCGAACTCATGATTCAAACGCCGCCAGCATTTCATTTCTGTACCTTTGACCATTCAGAACTGTTTTTTTTTATTAGCGAAAGCATTATGCGAATCATTTTTCCGGATAAGATTGGCATTCTATTACACAGGAAAAGTCGGCGATTTTAGAAAGCATAATAAAAATAGGTTGCTGAATTGAATTATTTTGTGATGTTTATTATATTTTCGCAGACGCTAGCCGGTTCCTCGCAGTAATTAGGATACAACAAATCGCCAAGACTTATAGAAGCAGAAAATTACTGAATTCTGAAAGGTGTTTGACTCTTTTAATCAAAGGAAAGACATTTTCATTCAAGGAAATATGAGTTTCATTCAAAAGTTTCGACCATTTATAGAAAATATATTTTGGATTCAGTGGCCATATAAAAAATTTAAAAACAGCTTGCTATCAAATTACATTTGACATAAAATTTGCATAAAGCAAAATTGTGTATTTGCGACAACACTTTGAAGAAACTGTGAAGCCTGGAAAAAACTTATTATAGATGACAAAATCAAAGCATTTTTTTAAAGAACCAGCCTTAAGTTATGGAAACATTTCATTTCGATTTGGTCTTAAAAATCACGGAAAGATTTTAGTGAATGCGTCACGCAACGTTTATTTACAAAATGTTTGACCAATTCATAGCAATTCTCACCAAAGATTTGAAAACTTTAAAAAAATCCCGGATCTCCTGAATGCGATTTCCTGTTTATTTAGAGCCTACAAAAAGTTTATGGCAATCCGGGCAGGAGAGGGTATCTGGGTTAAAAATCAAGGTGCGAGGGTTGGTCGGCCTGGCCGGGAAATCCGGGCGGGGGAGGGGTAAAAAAACATTGCATCCGTCGGGGTGGGGGATTTTTTCTGGAATAAACCATTTTACACCGGTTGCATGCGATTTAGTAACACAGAAAAACTATTGGTAACTTCAATCAACGCGTCTAAGAGTCTCGCGCATGAGTATAGGCTAAGTGTAGCCTCTTGTTATTATTATTTTTATTTTTTGTGTCAAGATTTTGCATGCAAATTTATGCACGCATATTTTAGTGACCGGGTCCTCGGGTCACCAACATTCTACAAAAATGGCTGCCGCGCTCGGCATGTGCTTGGTTTTTAAACCCGTAGTTTCGTGTCATCGAATTAATAACTCACATTTAAAATATTCAAAATGGAAAGAGAAAGCTTTAAGGAATACCCAAAGCCGCTATAGTGGAGAAAAAGGAGACCTTTTAACAACTAATCTTGCTTCAAGGAAATTCATACGCTTTTATCAGTGTGGGGCGATCAAAACCGAAGAAGCAGAGTTTTAAAGAATTTTCAAACAGACGAGGGACTTTACCGTAAAAGAAATTACAAATTTTGGTGAGAATTTATGTTGATATCAATTTGTGATTCACTTTTTCTTTGTGTTCTGGTTAGTTTTGGAGAAATATTTATAAAACATGTTAAAATTCAATCGTAATGACATCTGATATTATGTAAACAAAACAAGACTTAATTTTATACCTGTAGTTCTAACTTCACACGCGTCGCCTAATACGCAAAGATGTCTGTGTATGTTTTGCAATTTTCATTTCCAAATCAGTTTCTAGGGCAATTTCCGATACAACTGGTGTATTTTATTCGAAAATTAGTCATACTTTTAGTCTAGACCGAGTAAAAGTTTTTGTGCACGGTCGCGTAATTCTGTTATTGAGATTCACTAAAATTGAAAAAATAGCCCGGTCGTTTGCTGATTTCATTGCTTTTAAAAGTAGTCTTTTCAAATGTAACAGAAAGAAGTCACGGTTTGGGAAATAAAAGACGAGTGTGTATTTGATCGGGAATCAATGAATTAAATATTCAAAGCGAGTACAGAAAACGTGTTTTAGCGTGTTCTTTAGTGTGTCACGCAAAATTCGTTGAGGGGGGAGGGATGCGTGACCCATTTAAAATAAACTGTATAACTTTCTTATGCAAGCGCATAAGTACAGGCTACCAGTGTAGCCTCTTGTTATTTTTATTTTTTGTGTCACGATTTTGCATACAAATTTATTCACACATATTTTATATTGTGCACTTCCGGTTCATAGCTTTACCATTTACACTTCCTGTTTAGTGACTTCCGGCTACTCCCGCTTCCGGTAAAACAGCGTTACTGAAGTGTCACGACAGCATCTCCTACAACGCTACTTACATTACTAATGTTCACGTTAGGTATATATGACTTAGAAGAATCACTGGCTTCATTGTGGTACAGCCTTCATTTACAAAACATTCAATAGTAAACTAGCCTGTTCCAGGCTCCGAGATAGTGGGGAACGCGCGAAGTAAAAAAAAGGAAAAAAATCGGACATCTTCTTATCATGTTTATAATATATCATAAAACTTTCTTACGCATGCGCATGAGTATAGGCTGCTTGCAGCCTCTTGTTTTCAGAATTTTCGTTTCTAGGGCTCGAAATAGCAGCCTGCCAATGGCCAAATGGCAGGCCAAATTTCAGGTTTGGCAGGCGAACATAACGATGAACTGCCAAATGAATAATAAAATGGCAGGCGAAATGTACTGGACTGGTTTTGTGACATTTTCTACTTCTCTTACCATGCTACTTTATCTACTATTCCTTTCACGAATCCATCGTCCTCGATGAAAAATACTACTGGTTAAAGCTGGGTTGTCAAAGAGCGCCGTCGACCGGCGATATCACCGGCTGCTGCGAGGTTTTTGCCGGCTAAAAATCACCGGGAAAAGCGGGAAAAAAATCAGCCGATTAAAAAACAAAAACAGAAATAAAAGTTTTTATAAAATTAATGAAACTTCAGATGCGCTGATGCGTTTACTTTACTTTCGCGCACATTATATGTAATCTGATATTTGCAAGTGTGCCAATAAACAGAGTACGGTTTGGTGGTTTCCAACTTTGTTTGTTTACTGGCTGGAATAAAATCTATGTTATTCCGCTTCAAAAACCTTTCTTACTTTGGAGTCTGGCCGTAATGCAAAACTGAAAATTGTTCTATTCAGTTACCGTGTGTTTCAATTTGATCGAGTGTCGATTCATAAATAGCGATGTCACGTAATAAATTTTCAGCGACCAAACACGTTCTCGGTGAGGAATTTTAAAAAACACATTGGCATGAAAGTCGGAAGTTTGAAAGCACGAAAGATAAAAACAATAAAACTATGCTTCACTGTCTTCACTCTTGCTAAAGGTATGATGCAAACAAATAACCCATCCCTTGTTGGATGGTTAGATCAAAACATCTTGAAAGTCCAGGCTGTCATTATTTCTTGTTAAATTGTCAAAGGTAAATGCCTAACAATGCTTAAAGTAAGTACCACTCTCGGGTAAAGGGACACTTATCATGTAATCAGTAATTGATGAAGTCGCTGATTCCATATAATTTCTTTTAGGCAATTAATGCTCTCGAACAGGTGGGTGCCTGCAACGGTGTCTGCAACGGTGTCTTTAAATCAATAAGGTATGATTTTCTCCCATTTCTTTGTATGTTGTGCCTGTTTGTAAATGCTTGAATTTTTGGCCCTCTGAAGAGAAGAAAAAATTGTTGTTTCTGGCACTTAGTCGAAATAGACAGAGTGTTTCTACTGAACATAGTTACATTTCTACTGTACATAGTTACATTTAACAAGGAAGAAGGTGACACCTTGTTATGTCCTGAGACAAAGTGAAATGACACTAACGTGTCACCTATTTTTGCCAGTGGCTCACATGCTCAGATATTGTTGGTTGCAGTGTGTCATTACTTTCTTCTAGAACACGTGCATTTATTCATTTCGAACTAAGCTGATATTAAACTGATATTGAATAAAGTACAAACCTTGAACAAGTTACAAGCAGGTTTTTGGTACAAGTTGTCATGAGTGCTCACTGCTGTTAAAACCTGTTTTGGGTCCATCCAAAACTTGACTGCTTTAAGAATTCTAAAGAACAGTTCATGACAGAATTTTGTCATATGAAGGAGGCTTGACTCAGTCCTTTGGGACGTGGGGTGTATGTTTTGAAATCAAACTTACGCAGGGAAGAAATGCTTCGATTGCTCTCATACTTTTTTTCATACTTGATTAAAGTTTAATGTGTCGCTGGTTTGCAATCGAAAGCGGTTACCATAGCAACACCAGCTTATTGCCCTTTGTTTTAAATATTGTCATTTTTCTCAAAATCTAGTCAGACACTTCATAATGAAACTTTTAAATTTTGTAGCATTCACGTATCACTAGCTGCAGACGAAAATTTCAAGAAAATTTATAAGACGGATTTCGAGTAAATCAAAAATCATTTTTTTGGGCATAATAGGTATAGTGTGTGCGCTTACGTGACGCTTGAATTACCGTCCGCCAGGTTGGAGGACCACTTTGATGGGTTTTCCCTGTGTTTACCTTCCAGAGAGCGGGCAGCGCAAGCGCTTTTAAAATAATAACTCGCCTTTCGCTGAACATTGTGAATTAAAATCGTTAAGGTAGCTAATTTACAGTGCTTTTTTGTCAGTTGTGCTAGTTTAAATCCCAAAACCCTTTTTTTTCGATTCTTAGACCCGTATTTGTTTCGCTCACTTCGATTTGCCGCCCAAAATTTTTAAAACTTGAAAACATTATCAGAGTTGAAAATCAGCCAGACTTTTTAAAATCGGTTTTACTTCAGCAATTTCTTGTCGCGATACCTACAAGTTAAGATGTCAGGCTGACAAATCGTAGAATCTGTTTTGTAGCGCGTCTGTTTACATGATACAATTTGTCACCGCCAGTTTGTCGGTTCCGTGATTAAACGCTGCAATTTTTCTGCACGAAATTTTGTTTCGAAGTGGTTTCTGTGAGAAAATTGCCTTGATCCTCGAGCGCTTACCATTAAACCAAGAAAACCCGGTATTTTCGGTTGGAAAGCAAATGGTACGGTTGATTTTCCGGGAATTTCGGTTGAAACTAGTGAACAAAAAATCCAGCGATTAAACTACAATCTTGGTCAGAAGTCTTGGGACACTTCACCTTTTCCCCCACAAATTGTCTTTGTCGTTACCTCCCCCTCCCCACCCCCACCCCCAATACAATGTTGAGCTTTATGCATATAACCAAGCCACAATGTCTCAACTTTGTATTGGGGGGAAGGGGGTATCAGGAAATGGAGCGATAGTTTCTCTCTTCGAAAAAATTGTCATCGTGTTGCATTTTCTTAAGTGTCCCAAGCTATTTCGTCCACGGTTGTAGCTTGTGAATTAGTCAGTTTGTTCAGTTGTTGGTTGTGGAAACAAGAGTGACAAGTTTCCGAATCTAGCATATTTTAATTTGTGTTCGCATTGAAAGTTTTAACAAACTATCGATAACAAACGGAAAGGTCGACACTTCAAGGTAGAATAGGACACTTGCTAGTCTTGCTGTGTGCGAGCCACACTCACCAAGGCCTGATTCTGTGCAGTGTGCTGACACACGGTACCTTCCTTGTTTGTTATAATCCACAACATTAGTTAAGTGAGTTGCATTAGTGAATCATTTATCTGCGAATGTCTTCTTGTCAATCAATATCATACATACCCACGTCAAGGACACTAGAAACAAAGCCGCTAACAATTTGTTTGTAGGCGTGATGGCCTCTGTATTAAAGTTTTATTGTGCATTGTAATAAAAATAATATCCAGCACAAGGTAAAAAAGTAAATCCATCGATTCGACGGGTGGAATGCTTTCCTCACTCAACTTTTTGGCTAAGATGAAAAGCGGATCGATTCCGATCCCAGAACATTATTCAAGATATCCACACTTTACCTTGCCTTCGAGATTTTAGCCATTATTTGACAGCATCGGAGGCTCGATTTCTTTTGTCTCAGTCAGCATTTTGATTACGTCAGTCCTCCAACATGGCCCCCGGTAATTTTGTGACGTCATCCGCACACACACTATAACAAAACAGCCCTTTGCTTTGAACAATGTCGTTTTTTCTTAAAATCTAGTGAGACACATTACAATGAAACTTTCAAACTTTGTAGTACTCACGTATCACTAGCTGCAGACAAGGTTTCAAGAAAATTAATCAGACGGTTTTCGAGTAAATCAAAAATATTTTTTGGGGGCATGATAGGCAAAACAGTAATAAAGCAAAATATTTCCAAAATGCCCTTGCACATTATTAAAAAACAGCCAGCCGTTAAAACAATGATTGTTCTTTACTTTGCAATCATTATTTTAACGGCTGGTCGTTCGATTTACTCGAAAACCGTCTTATAAATTTTCTTGAAACTGCAGCTAGTGATATGTGAGTACCACACAATTTGAAAGTTTCATCGTGATGTGTCTGACTAGATTTTGAGAAAAACGACATTGTTTAAAACAAAGGGCAATAATATGGCATTGCTATAGTAACCGCTGTCACTTGGAGACCAGCGACACATAAAACTTAATCACATTTCATTAAACTTGGTGAAGTATGAAAGCAATCGAAGCATATCTCTCCTGCGAAATTTTGATTTCAAAACATACACCCTACGGCTAAAATAACTGAGTCGGGCCTCCTGAACTGAAATGTAATTTTAATACTTCTCAATTACAATAGCCCATTAAATTGCTATCGATAACACTACAACATACCACATAGTACAAAAAAGGTTTACTCTGATAATGTTTTTTCATTTTGTGTCTTATCTTCGTTCATTGGCTATTCGACGAGCAGACGCAAAGACATGCCTGTATTCCTGTAGGACTGATGCAACTTTTTTGAAAATCTTTCAGTCACTTTGTGAGGGCTAAATAAATAGTCAAAGAGTACATATAGTTTGTCAAGCTACCCCTAAAACGTACAAAATATACTGTTTTTCACATGCTTTTTTAACTGGTGCAACCTAACGGTATTCGTTTTTTTTTTTTTTTTATAGAAATGGCAGTGTTGTCGTTGATCTCTTGCTGTGGTTTAATCAAAGCGTGAGTGTTGCCAAAGTGATATCTATTCTGAAGACTGCTGCACGGGAACGCAAATTTGGTAACTTAAACGTTGATCCCGATTCCATACAAGAAATAACTTCTCTTCCACCCACCTCCAACACTGGAAGCCCAACAGGTACAGTAATAACAGCGACCAACAACTTTATTTATTATACATTGGTGTCACTAGCTCGATTTTGATTGGCTATAAGCACGCAGCTAATTATTGCTTGCTGTTTCTGTTACGTCATACCTACAGACAATGAATTTTATATATGTAGAAGTGACGTCATACCTACAGACAATAGTTTAATGCATGCAGAAGTGACGTAAGTTGTTTACTTACAAGTTGACTGCTGTGCATTGATCACTTTTTTGTGCGCGCTCTTGTCTTTACAAGTGCAGCTCAGGAATATGCATAATAAAACAATTATTGGATTCGGTTTTCGCATGATAGCGATAATTATCAAGGCCTCAGTTTGTGTTATCCGCCTCAGCCTTCGGCTTCGACAGATAACACAAACTTTGGCCTTGATAATTATCGCTATCATGCTCAACCTCATCCAATAATTGTTAAATTAAACCCGCAACTTGAAACCAACATGACGGAACATGGATTTTCTAGCCTGCAGAACAGGCGTTATTTTTTTAAGCGTTTCAGGCGAGCGCGGCAGGCGAGCGCGAGGCGAGCGCGGAGCGCGAGGGGAGAAAAAAATAACGCCTGTCCGCACACCATTGTTTGTGCCCTTCCGCCCCCATACACACCCCAAAATCACCAACCAATCATAACGCAAAACGGCCTATTTTGGCCCCATATGGTGCGAGAGCCAAACCGACCACCGGCGAAGGTATAAAATGTCCTGATGGTTCTGCGCCGAACATACGCCAGCTACTCAAAAGAAAGCATTTGCAGAAGATTTGCAGATTCTGGTGTCCGAAACTGTGAAGCGTTCCAGTTCTGTGACAAGTTTTCGGCAACCCATTAGGGAAGACCGTAAAGGAGCCAAGATCTGTGAAATTTTATCCCAGCTTGGACTTCATGTCGAAGAGTCACACGCGTAAAATGGCAAGCACGCACGACTTTACATGTAACCTTATGCTTTTTAATGCCATTTGCTCTTTCTATTTGTTTTGAACGAGTGTACATTTAGCTTGTTTTGGAGAATTTTGGTGCTGACCGATTGAACTTTTGTAAAAAATGCCGCGTGCATGCAATGGTCGGAAGGTCAAATCTGTCTATTGTGATTTACTGTAGTTTTTGTTCTCGATAAATTATGAGCATTCTTTTTTTCATTGCGGTTAGAGTGTTGCTTTCGGCATGTTAGTTATATATACGAAAGATTTTCACTTCTTCTCTAAAATGACAGGATCTGAAATGAGATGTCGCCCTTGCATGTCACTCTTCTATCTTGCCATGTTTTTGTCACGCTGGGCCCAGCTATTTTAGTTTTCGTAGGAATTGTCACGAAAATCGATCTGTAGATTCAAGCTTAGCAGAGAGAGATGTAGCTTTAAAAGTTAGCCATTCATTTTGTAGAGAATTGAAGTTTACGTGAGGTTTGTGAATTGAAGTTTACGTGAGCTGTGATTTCATTATCGGTTCCGCTTCGCCGGTCTAGTGTCTGTTTTGTTTACGCCGTTATTTTGTGTCATACCATTATGATCACATGATATCGAGCAGCCAATTGGATAGCCGCGTTCATATATGAACGCCGGAACAGCACGAACAATGGTGTGCGGACAGGCGTTATTTTTTTTCTCCCCTCGCGTTCCGCGCTCGCCTCGCGCTTCGCGTTCGCCTGCGCGCTCGCCTGAAACGCTTAAAAAAATAACGCCTGTTCTGCAGGCTATGGATTTTCATGTTTATCCGAAGGCGGCCATGCGCGCAGTGTGTTGCGCTTAACTTGTGACAGGCATATGATGCCCGATTTAGGGTGTTAGCTCTATTGTACATTGTACACATTCATTGTATTAGGTAAAATTATGTATTCTAATATATTCTATGGTATTGTATTCTATTGTATTGTCGTTCTTTTGTGCTCTAATATTCTATTGTTTTAACAAAAGAATAAGTGTTACCCCTAAATCGCGCATGGTATAGTGACAGGTGGGGCGCCACGAAGCTCTCGGAACGGCTCACAGGATTGTCTGAGAAAACAATAGAACAAACAACAGAAGAATGGTTCCTAGACCTAAAACAATAGAGCTTCGTGACACCCAGGGCCAATGAAATTAGAGGTTCTAAAGAGCTTCGTGGCTCCTGGGGGTTATTTATTTCGTGAAATATAGTGGTTATTATGGGACCTTAAACAGTTAAACAAACAGAACCAATTTTAATCAATAAAAACTGGGTCGTAAAAATTTCCACTCGTGCATATTACACAACTTCACGCTGAATAACCTCTATTTATTTGACGGTGGTGTTGCCATTCAAGATTTTAGTTCAACGTGTGAGCGAAGTGACCAGGCAAAAATCAATTCGATGAAGGAAATGAACAGGCCAACTAAATTCGAACTAAATCGTGAAATATATATATATATGTTATTTACCGGCCGGGAGGTCCGTATAGGAAAAAACTGTGCCCGAGGTCCGTACTCAAGACCGAGGGCACAGTTTTTTCCTATACGGACCGACCAAGGCTGGTAAATAACTTATTTATTTTTTTCCTACTTCAATTCTTCGATTTCCCTAGAATATCTTGATATACAGTACTTGTACAGCTTAACAAGAAATGTATTTACGCGCCGCGAAAGGGAACTTATTTCTATCAGTTTTTGTCTCTCGGTAGAATAAACGGCTGTTATGTTTGTTTCAGGTGAGGACAGAGAAATGTTCTTGCCAACAGCGAAGCCGTGGAAAGCTGAAGATTAACTTTTAAAACTTTTCAATTTTTTTTATAAAAGAAAAGTCGAGCGTAATTCATTCATAGCAGTGCGAAAGCTTAAACTGAGCTGTTCTAATTTAAAATCATATTTTCTTGAATGAAAACTTACAGAATTCAGTTAAAAGAAGGTAAAAACTGAGAAATAAAAGTATACAAACCGATCAATGTAGTAAAAGTACGAATTATCTCGTAAAATCCGATCGCGAATTTGCCTGTAAATTTATATTGACAACAAACTAGTACAAAACTAGAAAGACAAATTTAAGCAAAAGTTTTTAATGAAAATTCACAGAATCTCGATTAGAAGATAAAACAAAACCGAAAAAATAAGAACACTTAAATCAAATGGAGTGAAAACCTTTGTTAAAGGTAAAACCTTTGTTAAACCTTTGTTAACCTTTGTATCACTTTGAAAAGCCAAAAAACAGATTTGTTTCAACGGAAACCTTAAAATAATGGTCCAGTTTTGTTAACAAATACTCTACCAGTGCACAGAAACTAGTATTCGTTATTTTTGGCTGCGGATGGCCAGGATCGAAATGGATTGCAACTTGAAAAAATTGGCCAATTTTTTCAAGTTCCTCCCAAGAGTCGTGGAAAAATCGCAGAAAATCTTATTATGGTTTGTTTTTCCTCGAAGAAAGCACTTGATATTATCTTCTTGGTGTTCTGAAAGCAATTTTATGTTTGAGCAAAGGTACTTTGTCATATATTTAGTGTATTTTGACCAAAACACAGCAAAATCTGCGTGACAATGCCCCTAATGTCTTATTACAGTAATTTTTTAAACTACAAATGCCGCTTTGTAAAAAACAACAACAAACGCCGAACAAACTCTAAAATCAACAAATCATAAAATCAGTCGCCTTTTCGAGGAATAACATAGCCTTTAATTTTACGGCTAATTTCTCCTTCCATTTAGTTTAATCTCTCTTTCTTCTTTGAGTCTTTTTGATACCTCGTTCAAGCGTTAAGATCTTTAGCGTGTTTTCCGATCTTTGTAATATGTCACCCGATGTCAGCCGTGCATGGTGAAACTTTGCTGGTTTTCTTCATTGTTTTCTTCATTTGTGTTGTTAAATATTTTATCTGGCCAATAAAATTCACTTTCGCTTTGGTAGCTTTCGCCTGGGTCCACATTTAACGAGAAAATTCATAATACCAGGGCTTACATGTATAAACTTAAAACAACGGAGTCAAAATCGTGATTGTCATACTACGACGCAAACCGAGCGGAATCGTAGAGTGAGCGGGCAAGATTGTAAATTTCCGCCAGCTCCCGGAACCAATCATATTGTAGGATTCGCAGAATTCCGCCTGCTCGCGCTCTGAGAAAAAAATAAAATTATTTACTGTTGAAGATTCACATCCTCAAGGTGCACTTCACTATGATCTTCTTGCTATTTTTTTGTTGCACCACACCGTCCGTCGAAGTAGCGCGAAACATTAATACAAAAGACATTTTTTGTAATTAGTGCTTTTTCCGTTTACGTTTATAGAATAGCTTTTATAAAAAGTTTGTACATGCATGTTTATTGACATGTGTTTTATTTATTTAAACTTGTAAAGGAGTATTCTGCATCCATAGTTTTGTCTCGTATTAAGTTATAAGAGCTTTAATCAACATGATATTTTATTGCTCCACTTTCTTTGAACTCGCAGAATGTTCCACAAAAATAACCTATAAGAAAAAAGGAAAAAAAAAAAGGAATGAGAAGCAGAGTTATTGGACGAAATTCTGAATGACTGATATCCTGATGAAACAGTCCCAAGTGTTTGATGCAGTTTCTTAAATTGACTTTTAAATATAGGAGAAAAAATTAAAGAAACGAAGAAATAAAATATTAAAAAAAAAATCCATGCCTATGAATTTGGTTTCCGAATGAACGTGATGTTTGTGTTTTTCTTTGTTTAAAAACTTTTGGACAAGCATAAGCTCAGTTGGCAAAAAAGCAAAATGAAATGAAGTTGTTTTAATTACTTATGTCATATCCAAAACAGAACCTACGTTTTGAGGTTCGTCTGCCAACCAGTAATCACATACATCAAGTACATTTAAAGCATAATCCTTTAATCATGTTATTGTACTTTTCCACGTTTTTTTTGTTCTCTAATCTTGAATACAGGCAAATGTTATGCCATTATGTAAAGTTGAAGGGAAGTAACACTCGTGCTTTCATGATTTTTTTGAACGATACGCTTAGAATGTAACTTAGGCGGCATTCCCATCAGCATGAAATTAGCACTTTCATATCTATGTATTATCTGACCGTTAAAGTGCCCCTGTGATCAAATTTTTGATTTTCATTTTTTTACATTTTCGTGTACAATTAGACTTTCTTACTCATCTTGCCAAATTTCAATTTATTACGAACATCAGAAGTCATTTTATTTTAACATTTATTTCCGAGAATTTACGATCGCCATTAATCAACCTTGTTCCAAGACTTGGTTGCGAATGGGATAAAGTGACGTCAAAGACTCAAACATACCTCACGGGTTGAAATTATAATAACAATAAGTATTGAAAATCACGCGAAAAGCAACAAAAACTTTGGACTTGTTCTCCGTGCAATTTTCTATGCTGATTGTTATTATAATTTCGTGAACCAATCTAGTCACTAAAACTAGCAGTAATCAGAGATTATGGAGACGCGTTCGATGGAATTTCCGACGGAAATGGGCCCCTGTAAAAAGCAATAGGGGCGGCCAAACAGCAGACCGGACACCAAAAATTTTCAAATTTTTCTGCATGCAAGGCACAGGGCAACCAACACGAAATTAGGATTGCGTTCTTCGAACGCGATAACTTAAAGAGCATCTATGTATATTTAAAACTTTCGTTTGAGGAACAGAACACAGTAGAACACGGGCTACTGCAATAAAATGTTTATTTGAACACGCCCAAAATTTTTATTTCATGACCCTGTTCATCTTTTTTCAAGGGTATCAACAGTAAAGCACTTGAGTAGTAAACATGATAATATAACGGCTGAAATAGACACGTACACATTTTAACGAAAGATCAATGTATTCGCTGGGTATATGTAGATTGACACTTATCGAACAGCCTATTTGTTCCGAGCGTTGCGAGGTTAATAAATTTGTCGTCCCTCGGGAACTGAGCCGCGTGAATTCGAGCGAAAAAAAATATATATATATATAATCTTTCACAAGCACCAATATAAAAAACGCAGTCTCCATGAATAAATATATACTATCACAAATGAAGACAAATTGTAAATTTTGTCAATACCTATATTTCGGCTGCATTCAACAGCCTTCATCAGGTTTTTACCCTGATGAAGGCTGTTGAATGCAGCCGAAATATAGGTATTGACAAAATTTACAATTTGTCTTCATTTGTGATAGTATATATATATATATATATATATATATATAGCTGAATTTTTGAAAAGGTGGTCAACGAAAATTACAGCAATTTCACTACAAATAGCCCAAACAAGGGTTTTTATGACCCCAATCAGCCCGAAAATCACAGAGAAGAGAGGGAAGATGGGAAAGCTTGCTTGGGCGAGAGAAAAAAAGACACTGTGATTTTCGAGCTGATTGGGGTCATAAAAACCCTTGTTTGGGCTATTTGTAGTAAAATTGCTGTAATTTTCGTTGACCACCTTTTCAAAAATCCAGGTATATATATATATATATATATATATATATATATATATATATATATATATATATATATATATATATACTTGATGGTGTCCTGCAGTTGCCTGGCAACAAAAATCGCGACCGCTGACAATGGCGCACTCTCATGCTTATTCATGGCGGCCGTGCCGGCGGCCGTTTACCCAGTGTAAAAATGTTTACTTTCGGTGAAACACAACCAATTTCTGATGCAAATGAGAAAGAACAGCAATCACAACAACGCTGAATTCAACAAGTGGCTCGAAATCCTTGTTCGAGAAAATTAACCACCGAAACTCCGCTGAACGGTGACTTGAAATTCAGCACGATCGAGCAACGAAGAGACAACGAGAGCATAGATTACAAAGACTTCGAACAGCCTAGGCACACCGTTTGACTAGGTTCAAACGCCTTGACAAAATGCCGCCATTAGAATTCTGAACGAAACCGATCAGGAGAGGCGACACCAACTGGAAGTGTTTGACAAAATGATTCTGTTTGTGGACGCAACGAGAGGCGGCAAGAATTACACGATCAGCTAAATACTCGTGACGAATATCTTTCATGCCTGATACGCAGATACGCCTGATACGGTAGGGAAAAGCAAACACTGATTACAGGAAAGACTCAGAGAAGAAGAGCGATTAAGAAATGTAGCTCAAATCACCGGCTTTTGCAAAAAAAAAAAAGATTTTAAGTGGCTAAACTACTGAGAGGATAATCAAACACTGAAAAATAATTCTCTTAGTACACACTGTAATTTGATGTTTTTTGATATTCTCACTAAGGTCACTAAGGAACTTTTTAAATGATCAAAACTACAGATCACACAGGTGGAAATTATTTCCCAAATATACAACATTTACATGATGTAGCATTGTTTGTGAATGAACTGAGTGAAATGTGCTTTGTATACATATACGGTATCTTGAGTTTACAGCATTCTTTATAAAATAGTTCAATAAGAAATAACATTCGAATGGTTTATTAAAGAGAATTTCTGTTTACAATTTGTATAAAAACATTTTGTTAGGAAAAAATAATTTTCTGTTAGCAATCATGACCAGCTAATGTATAGCAACTGTATACATGTAGGTAAACACATGACACATCAACATTACTGCTTCATATTTATTATTGGAACAGTGATCAGTATTTTAAATCTCCTCACAATATCAGTGTAAAAGCAAGTACATAGATTATGCAAATTGAGAACCTCATCACCTTCAACATGAGTTGTCTGTGGCCGGAAATTGAACACACATTCACTATAGTTATATGGCTATGTGAACTGTATTGACACCAGTAAGGAGAATGTACATCAACATAGTGAACCTCCTGTGATCTCAACCATTCAAGCAAATAGAGAATTGGGTTACCAATTATTTGATACCCAGTATATAGAACAAAAACTATAGCAGTATCTAAAGGGAACAGGTTAATTTGGGAGATAGCACTCACAAGATTCAAAAATGGAATTTAATTGAGACAATCTAAATAAACAGAACACCACTGCATATTGTCCTCGACCCATGTCCACAACAGTACTTACACATCCACTTTCAGACCAATTTTCCTTTGGGGGGAGGGGGGGGGGGGGGTAGAGAAATGGCCTGACGATCGTTTGGTACCCAGTCCCATAGCAGTTACAGCGACCCACAGCTCAAAACCCAAAACTGACCAGCACCACCTCCCATTTATTTTATTTTAGGAAGACAGGGCGAAAAGTACAAGTTAAGTGGAAGAGACTGGGAACGAAAATGTCTCAACTTTAAATTTTGGGGCCATTGCCAGCAAGCAACCCAACCTCTCCAGTCAAATCAGAAATTCCATCTCTCCCACATCACTAAAATTTTGCAGTGCATCTTCCCCCGAGCTTCGCGAGGTTCTGCGAGACACGTATTTCTAGTTACAAAGTTTTTGCATCTTTTTCAGTAAAAGTGATTCCTCTAGTCATCCTTGTTGTTTGCGGAGTGGTCCTTATTGCTTGTGTTGTTGGTGGTGCTATATACTACTGGATGCACAAGAAGAAGCAATGTCGAAAAGATCCAAGAAGTGAGTATTTTTTATGTAGTTGAATATCGCTCGTCAAATTATAAAAAAAAAACGATTTAAGAACCACTAGCTATTTCAATCAAGTTAAAAGACAGTGTTCCGACTGAATTATTGTGTTTTCATTGTTATGACAGGAACTTGCTTTAAGCTTGCTTTATTATCTTGAAATAGCCCATTTCGAAAAATACTATAATCTTTTATGTGCAGGCTCAGCCTCACCGGGGTGTAATTATTCAAGTCTCCTTTGTTAGAATGGCACAATAGAATTCAGAGACATGTAGGAACGCAAGGACGTAGCATTTTGTGTTCGTATACAAATGTGCACCGTATGCAAATCAGGCAAATTGCCAAGAAGTTGAAGCATAGCACGTGCAGTTCGTGCTGAAAACAAAAGAAATTGGAAAAATCAGGCTTACATCAAGCACCACCCAAACCTACACTTTAAAGAGTATTATGGTATTTTTCGAAGTGGCCAATAGGAAGAAAAAATCGCCAAAAGCTTTGAACGAAAGACATGAGACAAAATAAGGACAATCCAAAATAATGTCCATTTTGATTTCTTACCCTGTCATGAAGTCAAATTTGTTGAACTGTAATCCACTTCCATCCTTGCAATTCTACACTTAGCTCCAAACTACTACTTCTGTTTTTCTCATCTTTTTACCAATTTTTAAGTTGTATACACCTAATTCAATAAAGGTTGCTTTGGTCATTGGTAATTGGGCATTCGGAAGCTATTGTTTGGCGGTCACTCAAGCAAAGCATTGCATTGTGTTCCGTATGCCCAAATGCCAATGCCCAATTACCAATGACCAATACACCAATGTCACGCTAGCATGGCATGAAAATATATTTAATTTAATGGGAAAAAGAGTCCAGTATCAAATTCAGCACATCAATATTAGTAAAACTGTAAAGTTTCGTAAAGATTGCTCGTACACTGACGGATATATGAACTTTTGAAACTTAGTACTCTGGCCTAATTTTTACAAAGAAATGTATGGGAAAAACACGAAAATGAGGCTGGACGGGCAATCTATGCCCGTCCACCATACATTTCTTTGTAAAAATGCTCAGTTTCAAAATTTCATATCTTCGTCAGTTTTTTAGCAATCTTTACAAAACTTTGTAGTTTAACTAATATCGATATGCTGAATTTGATGCTGGGCTCTTTTTCCAAATAAACTAAATATATTTTTGTGCCATGCTAGCGTGATATTGAGAATTTAGTTTTATCGACTGAGTCGATAAGGTAAATTGACCACCGTAAAAAGATTCAAATAGCTGACGTTTCGAGCGCTAGCCCTTCGTCGGAGCGAATCGATTCGCTCCGACGAAGGGCTAGCGCTCGAAACGTCAGCTATTTGAATCTTTTTACGGTGGTCAATTTACCTTATCGACTCAGTCGATAAAACTAAATTCTCGTGTTTCATCCCCCCACCGACGCAGCACCACAGTTTCTCTAGAAACTAACCCCATTCATCTAGCGTGATATTGGTCTATTAGCCTGCAGAGCAGGCGTTTTTTAACGGAAACTCAGAGGTACATTGATCGTGGCCGCCATCTTGAAAAGCCAAGGAAAAGACCAAGGGAGGAGGGGCGGGAAAGGGGGGAGGGGCGGGGAGAAGAAAACGCCTGCCAGCAAAGGGGGGGCCCCCCTAATTGCTGGCGCCTGCCAGCAATTAGGGGGCGTTCGGTAATAGGTCATTTCCGAGTTGCCTTTAGCCTCTCTATCAAAGCGAAGCAAGGTGCAAAACCTTTCATATGGAAATGAGTTTTCATTCACATGCAAATAAGTTTTAATTGCATGTGAGTGAAAACTCATTTTCATATGAAAGGTTTCGCACCTAGCCTCGCTTTGATAGAGAGGCTAAAGGCAACTCGGAAATAGCCTATTTCCGAACGCCCCCTAATTAGTCGCGCCTGACTACTTTTCCGGAAATGCAAACACAACCAATGAAAATCAATTTCATTTCTTTTCCGGAAGCCTAAAATTACTTCCGACAATAGGCACGTGTTTAGAAAGGCACTTTCCGGGGCATTGACAACTCCAGGGAAATCTAGCGAGCGATGTACACGTAAAAATTATGTACGCGTCCAAGCGACAGCTGTAGGATTTGTAAATTGTCTTTTACTGTGCGAATCCAAAAACCGTGAACACTTTGATTTGATTTTGACATTTTCCATTGTGCAGCAACCAATCAGAAGCGACTCGAAACCGCAAGAAACCCAAACAAACGGTTAGTCACGAAACCACGCTTCTCTGTTTTCTGCAAAAGAATTGTCGCCGCCTCGCTGTAGTTATTTTCATTGCTTGTTTACCTTTCGTCTTTTTTTGTAAATCAGTGAAGTAGAAATCTGAGCGATTTTACTGTAGCGACTAAAAACCAGACAGACGTTTAGCTATACGTTTGCCTCATGCTCAGTTGTCGCGTTCATCGGTTTGTCAATGTTGTACACAACACTTGTCCATCGTTTATAACGAAAAAACGGACAATATTCATGACAGTTCCTGAGTTCCTGAGGAAGTGAATTTTCGATAAAGCTACTGAGCGAGGACAAAATCGGCTGCTCCGGCGAATGAAAGTGTTAACGTTATTATTAATATGGCATGCAAATATGTAACTACAGTTCCGCTAAATTGCCGCAAACTTGTCAACTTTTATTCCCAGCACGGTATACACAACGTTTCTTTTGCTTTGATCTCTCGCAGATCAGCCGCTAGCTACTTTGCCGTGTGTGGCTAATTGCAATACGGCTTTCCAAAATTTGAAGGCTTGAATATAATGATGATATCTGATATCATAAACAAAAATTTTAAATTTTACAACGGTAAAACTGCAAAAAAGAACAGAAGTTTGCTGCTTCAAATATTGAGACGATCTATCAGCTACGTATACTATGCTCAAAAGTGAGTACTGATTTACAGTTTGTTTGGTTCAGTACAAAACATAAATGAGTATTACTTTTACTCTGAGGTTTGTGGTTTCGTGACTATAAACCGTTTGTTTTCACCCGAACCAACAACTGAAAGATGAGGCTTTTTCCAAAGCCTGTTGGAAGAACTGCTAATAAATCTTGCCTCGACAACAGTGTCGTAACCGCTTGCTTTTGTTCCGATCGCAATTTAAGCGATATTCCCAATCCAGCAAGCGCCGCGAGAGCTTTCTCCAGGGCAGAATCGAAGTCTTCCAAATCCGCCATGTTTTCAAGTTTCGGATGAATCAGACCAAAATACTCCGCTCGGAGGACCCGTAAAAAATGTGTCCCCTTGATTGGCAGCTAGCAATCAAAAAAACCGAAACCGCACCAATCAGAGTCCCGTCGATCTGGTGAACGGGTTCGCCAAACGAACAATGGCTGCGGGCAGGCGTATTTTTTCCTTTCGTATTTTAATTGTTGAGTTGTTTAACTGGATTCAAAATTGACGCTAATCCTGGGTTAGCTTAATCGTGCTTCGAACAACCTGGCCTTGGTCTTGAATGTCGATGACGTAAAGGTAATGAGTAGACCTACAGTGGGTGTAATTGGTTTTAAGACTCGTCAAGTATTATTTATCACAGCACAGGAATCCTCCAGTACTAATATAAAAACATTATAAATACAAGCACATCGGTTACGCCACCAAATGTGAAATAGAAACAGAATATGTAGCAGTAAGGCCAAATGCGATCACTTTGACCCAATAATGTCAATTTGTTTACCAGTTGAGCAAATCGCAGGTGTTTCCTAATGTCCGGCCGAAAGATGGGCCAGTGGAATGTTATAAGGCATTCCATTTTGCGCAGTTACATTTTTTGTTACTTTTATTTAATTTTGCATCAAAAGTAATTATATTTAGCGTCACTGTTACATTTTGTGTGAGTTTTTAAATTTTGTTCGTTGACGCACATCCGAGATGGAAACCTCGCATCCTTTTATTTCCATCCACTTATAACAGCCCATTTACTTCTAGTATCTGGCGTTTATTGATGGTTTCAGTATTGGAATTAGGCGTGTCGTTTATGAGGGTGAAACTTAACAAAATAAAATACGTCTTTACCACAAAGAAGAAGGAAACTTAGACAATGCCGTGCGTTTGCTACAGCGTGGAAATGAAATCTGACATTCAAACGTCAACACTTTTGCACTTGTCTACATGTATGTGTTTTGAAATGTTAATGGAGCACCTTGCAATGGTCAATAGAGTGGGATTAAAGACCTTTTTTCATAAATGGCGGCCGATTTATTATTTTTATATTTGTTAATTAGCCCTACTAGCCTCATTTTAGAGTAGACGAGGCTTGTCAGGCTGATTAGCGTAAATATAAAAATAATTAATCGGCCGTCATTTATGAAAAGGTCTATTGACTTGCTTGTTGCTAACTTTTTTTTTTTCATCCTTTGTTCTATGAATTTGCTTTCATAACTTCAAGTTCACGATTCTGATGACCAGGAAGCATTGTAAGTCCTTTGCTTTAATTATTTTTAATTAATTTACAAAGTACTTTAGATCTCATTTACTCTCGTAACTAACAGACATTAAATAAAACAGAAGTCACATCAGAAGACAGGACTAACTAAATGTGCAAAAAAGGACGTCATTATTGTGGGTTGCACTAAGTAATTTATGTTTCACAATGATCATAAAGCGTGCTTGCACCAACCAACATACAAAACTGTTAAAAAATACCCCAGGCAAGTACTTTTGAACGTTTCAAGAGAAGTTTATTCCTACGTAGAATGCCAAAAATTTTGATAACTAGCGGACTTCTTAAAGTTGTTTTACCTTTAAAGCTGAATTACAGTCCGTACTGCGCAATCTCGGAGTTTGTTTCCATTTTTTGTTTTAAATTTGTTGATGGAAAAATCCGAAAATCACAGAGAAGAGAGGGAAGATGGGAAAGCTTGCTTGGGCGAGAGAAAAAAAGACACTGTGATTTTCGGGCTGATTGGGGTCATAAAAACCCTTGTTTGGGCTATTTGTAGTAAAATTGCTGTAATTTTCGTTGACCACCTTTTCAAAAATCCAGGTATATATATATATATATATATATATATATATATATATATATATATATATATATATATATACTTGATGGTGTCCTGCAGTTGCCTGGCAACAAAAATCGCGACCGCTGACAATGGCGCACTCTCATGCTTATTCATGGCGGCCGTGCCGGCGGCCGTTTACCCAGTGTAAAAATGTTTACTTTCGGTGAAACACAACCAATTTCTGATGCAAATGAGAAAGAACAGCAATCACAACAACGCTGAATTCAACAAGTGGCTCGAAATCCTTGTTCGAGAAAATTAACCACCGAAACTCCGCTGAACGGTGACTTGAAATTCAGCACGATCGAGCAACGAAGAGACAACGAGAGCATAGATTACAAAGACTTCGAACAGCCTAGGCACACCGTTTGACTAGGTTCAAACGCCTTGACAAAATGCCGCCATTAGAATTCTGAACGAAACCGATCAGGAGAGGCGACACCAACTGGAAGTGTTTGACAAAATGATTCTGTTTGTGGACGCAACGAGAGGCGGCAAGAATTACACGATCAGCTAAATACTCGTGACGAATATCTTTCATGCCTGATACGCAGATACGCCTGATACGGTAGGGAAAAGCAAACACTGATTACAGGAAAGACTCAGAGAAGAAGAGCGATTAAGAAATGTAGCTCAAATCACCGGCTTTTGCAAAAAAAAAAAGATTTTAAGTGGCTAAACTACTGAGAGGATAATCAAACACTGAAAAATAATTCTCTTAGTACACACTGTAATTTGATGTTTTTTGATATTCTCACTAAGGTCACTAAGGAACTTTTTAAATGATCAAAACTACAGATCACACAGGTGGAAATTATTTCCCAAATATACAACATTTACATGATGTAGCATTGTTTGTGAATGAACTGAGTGAAATGTGCTTTGTATACATATACGGTATCTTGAGTTTACAGCATTCTTTATAAAATAGTTCAATAAGAAATAACATTCGAATGGTTTATTAAAGAGAATTTCTGTTTACAATTTGTATAAAAACATTTTGTTAGGAAAAAATAATTTTCTGTTAGCAATCATGACCAGCTAATGTATAGCAACTGTATACATGTAGGTAAACACATGACACATCAACATTACTGCTTCATATTTATTATTGGAACAGTGATCAGTATTTTAAATCTCCTCACAATATCAGTGTAAAAGCAAGTACATAGATTATGCAAATTGAGAACCTCATCACCTTCAACATGAGTTGTCTGTGGCCGGAAATTGAACACACATTCACTATAGTTATATGGCTATGTGAACTGTATTGACACCAGTAAGGAGAATGTACATCAACATAGTGAACCTCCTGTGATCTCAACCATTCAAGCAAATAGAGAATTGGGTTACCAATTATTTGATACCCAGTATATAGAACAAAAACTATAGCAGTATCTAAAGGGAACAGGTTAATTTGGGAGATAGCACTCACAAGATTCAAAAATGGAATTTAATTGAGACAATCTAAATAAACAGAACACCACTGCATATTGTCCTCGACCCATGTCCACAACAGTACTTACACATCCACTTTCAGACCAATTTTCCTTTGGGGGGAGGGGGGGGGGGGGGGTAGAGAAATGGCCTGACGATCGTTTGGTACCCAGTCCCATAGCAGTTACAGCGACCCACAGCTCAAAACCCAAAACTGACCAGCACCACCTCCCATTTATTTTATTTTAGGAAGACAGGGCGAAAAGTACAAGTTAAGTGGAAGAGACTGGGAACGAAAATGTCTCAACTTTAAATTTTGGGGCCATTGCCAGCAAGCAACCCAACCTCTCCAGTCAAATCAGAAATTCCATCTCTCCCACATCACTAAAATTTTGCAGTGCATCTTCCCCCGAGCTTCGCGAGGTTCTGCGAGACACGTATTTCTAGTTACAAAGTTTTTGCATCTTTTTCAGTAAAAGTGATTCCTCTAGTCATCCTTGTTGTTTGCGGAGTGGTCCTTATTGCTTGTGTTGTTGGTGGTGCTATATACTACTGGATGCACAAGAAGAAGCAATGTCGAAAAGATCCAAGAAGTGAGTATTTTTTATGTAGTTGAATATCGCTCGTCAAATTATAAAAAAAAAACGATTTAAGAACCACTAGCTATTTCAATCAAGTTAAAAGACAGTGTTCCGACTGAATTATTGTGTTTTCATTGTTATGACAGGAACTTGCTTTAAGCTTGCTTTATTATCTTGAAATAGCCCATTTCGAAAAATACTATAATCTTTTATGTGCAGGCTCAGCCTCACCGGGGTGTAATTATTCAAGTCTCCTTTGTTAGAATGGCACAATAGAATTCAGAGACATGTAGGAACGCAAGGACGTAGCATTTTGTGTTCGTATACAAATGTGCACCGTATGCAAATCAGGCAAATTGCCAAGAAGTTGAAGCATAGCACGTGCAGTTCGTGCTGAAAACAAAAGAAATTGGAAAAATCAGGCTTACATCAAGCACCACCCAAACCTACACTTTAAAGAGTATTATGGTATTTTTCGAAGTGGCCAATAGGAAGAAAAAATCGCCAAAAGCTTTGAACGAAAGACATGAGACAAAATAAGGACAATCCAAAATAATGTCCATTTTGATTTCTTACCCTGTCATGAAGTCAAATTTGTTGAACTGTAATCCACTTCCATCCTTGCAATTCTACACTTAGCTCCAAACTACTACTTCTGTTTTTCTCATCTTTTTACCAATTTTTAAGTTGTATACACCTAATTCAATAAAGGTTGCTTTGGTCATTGGTAATTGGGCATTCGGAAGCTATTGTTTGGCGGTCACTCAAGCAAAGCATTGCATTGTGTTCCGTATGCCCAAATGCCAATGCCCAATTACCAATGACCAATACACCAATGTCACGCTAGCATGGCATGAAAATATATTTAATTTAATGGGAAAAAGAGTCCAGTATCAAATTCAGCACATCAATATTAGTAAAACTGTAAAGTTTCGTAAAGATTGCTCGTACACTGACGGATATATGAACTTTTGAAACTTAGTACTCTGGCCTAATTTTTACAAAGAAATGTATGGGAAAAACACGAAAATGAGGCTGGACGGGCAATCTATGCCCGTCCACCATACATTTCTTTGTAAAAATGCTCAGTTTCAAAATTTCATATCTTCGTCAGTTTTTTAGCAATCTTTACAAAACTTTGTAGTTTAACTAATATCGATATGCTGAATTTGATGCTGGGCTCTTTTTCCAAATAAACTAAATATATTTTTGTGCCATGCTAGCGTGATATTGAGAATTTAGTTTTATCGACTGAGTCGATAAGGTAAATTGACCACCGTAAAAAGATTCAAATAGCTGACGTTTCGAGCGCTAGCCCTTCGTCGGAGCGAATCGATTCGCTCCGACGAAGGGCTAGCGCTCGAAACGTCAGCTATTTGAATCTTTTTACGGTGGTCAATTTACCTTATCGACTCAGTCGATAAAACTAAATTCTCGTGTTTCATCCCCCCACCGACGCAGCACCACAGTTTCTCTAGAAACTAACCCCATTCATCTAGCGTGATATTGGTCTATTAGCCTGCAGAGCAGGCGTTTTTTAACGGAAACTCAGAGGTACATTGATCGTGGCCGCCATCTTGAAAAGCCAAGGAAAAGACCAAGGGAGGAGGGGCGGGAAAGGGGGGAGGGGCGGGGAGAAGAAAACGCCTGCCAGCAAAGGGGGGGCCCCCCTAATTGCTGGCGCCTGCCAGCAATTAGGGGGCGTTCGGTAATAGGTCATTTCCGAGTTGCCTTTAGCCTCTCTATCAAAGCGAAGCAAGGTGCAAAACCTTTCATATGGAAATGAGTTTTCATTCACATGCAAATAAGTTTTAATTGCATGTGAGTGAAAACTCATTTTCATATGAAAGGTTTCGCACCTAGCCTCGCTTTGATAGAGAGGCTAAAGGCAACTCGGAAATAGCCTATTTCCGAACGCCCCCTAATTAGTCGCGCCTGACTACTTTTCCGGAAATGCAAACACAACCAATGAAAATCAATTTCATTTCTTTTCCGGAAGCCTAAAATTACTTCCGACAATAGGCACGTGTTTAGAAAGGCACTTTCCGGGGCATTGACAACTCCAGGGAAATCTAGCGAGCGATGTACACGTAAAAATTATGTACGCGTCCAAGCGACAGCTGTAGGATTTGTAAATTGTCTTTTACTGTGCGAATCCAAAAACCGTGAACACTTTGATTTGA
Source organism: Dendrophyllia cribrosa (assembly GCA_024195265.1). Lineage (NCBI taxonomy): Eukaryota > Metazoa > Cnidaria > Anthozoa > Scleractinia > Dendrophylliidae > Dendrophyllia > Dendrophyllia cribrosa. Next base: position 11,267,414 of record JAJLRJ010000010.1, read on the forward strand.
TTTTGACATTTTCCATTGTGCAGCAACCAATCAGAAGCGACTCGAAACCGCAAGAAACCCAAACAAACGGTTAGTCACGAAACCACGCTTCTCTGTTTTCTGCAAAAGAATTGTCGCCGCCTCGCTGTAGTTATTTTCATTGCTTGTTTACCTTTCGTCTTTTTTTGTAAATCAGTGAAGTAGAAATCTGAGCGATTTTACTGTAGCGACTAAAAACCAGACAGACGTTTAGCTATACGTTTGCCTCATGCTCAGTTGTCGCGTTCATCGGTTTGTCAATGTTGTACACAACACTTGTCCATCGTTTATAACGAAAAAACGGACAATATTCATGACAGTTCCTGAGTTCCTGAGGAAGTGAATTTTCGATAAAGCTACTGAGCGAGGACAAAATCGGCTGCTCCGGCGAATGAAAGTGTTAACGTTATTATTAATATGGCATGCAAATATGTAACTACAGTTCCGCTAAATTGCCGCAAACTTGTCAACTTTTATTCCCAGCACGGTATACACAACGTTTCTTTTGCTTTGATCTCTCGCAGATCAGCCGCTAGCTACTTTGCCGTGTGTGGCTAATTGCAATACGGCTTTCCAAAATTTGAAGGCTTGAATATAATGATGATATCTGATATCATAAACAAAAATTTTAAATTTTACAACGGTAAAACTGCAAAAAAGAACAGAAGTTTGCTGCTTCAAATATTGAGACGATCTATCAGCTACGTATACTATGCTCAAAAGTGAGTACTGATTTACAGTTTGTTTGGTTCAGTACAAAACATAAATGAGTATTACTTTTACTCTGAGGTTTGTGGTTTCGTGACTATAAACCGTTTGTTTTCACCCGAACCAACAACTGAAAGATGAGGCTTTTTCCAAAGCCTGTTGGAAGAACTGCTAATAAATCTTGCCTCGACAACAGTGTCGTAACCGCTTGCTTTTGTTCCGATCGCAATTTAAGCGATATTCCCAATCCAGCAAGCGCCGCGAGAGCTTTCTCCAGGGCAGAATCGAAGTCTTCCAAATCCGCCATGTTTTCAAGTTTCGGATGAATCAGACCAAAATACTCCGCTCGGAGGACCCGTAAAAAATGTGTCCCCTTGATTGGCAGCTAGCAATCAAAAAAACCGAAACCGCACCAATCAGAGTCCCGTCGATCTGGTGAACGGGTTCGCCAAACGAACAATGGCTGCGGGCAGGCGTATTTTTTCCTTTCGTATTTTAATTGTTGAGTTGTTTAACTGGATTCAAAATTGACGCTAATCCTGGGTTAGCTTAATCGTGCTTCGAACAACCTGGCCTTGGTCTTGAATGTCGATGACGTAAAGGTAATGAGTAGACCTACAGTGGGTGTAATTGGTTTTAAGACTCGTCAAGTATTATTTATCACAGCACAGGAATCCTCCAGTACTAATATAAAAACATTATAAATACAAGCACATCGGTTACGCCACCAAATGTGAAATAGAAACAGAATATGTAGCAGTAAGGCCAAATGCGATCACTTTGACCCAATAATGTCAATTTGTTTACCAGTTGAGCAAATCGCAGGTGTTTCCTAATGTCCGGCCGAAAGATGGGCCAGTGGAATGTTATAAGGCATTCCATTTTGCGCAGTTACATTTTTTGTTACTTTTATTTAATTTTGCATCAAAAGTAATTATATTTAGCGTCACTGTTACATTTTGTGTGAGTTTTTAAATTTTGTTCGTTGACGCACATCCGAGATGGAAACCTCGCATCCTTTTATTTCCATCCACTTATAACAGCCCATTTACTTCTAGTATCTGGCGTTTATTGATGGTTTCAGTATTGGAATTAGGCGTGTCGTTTATGAGGGTGAAACTTAACAAAATAAAATACGTCTTTACCACAAAGAAGAAGGAAACTTAGACAATGCCGTGCGTTTGCTACAGCGTGGAAATGAAATCTGACATTCAAACGTCAACACTTTTGCACTTGTCTACATGTATGTGTTTTGAAATGTTAATGGAGCACCTTGCAATGGTCAATAGAGTGGGATTAAAGACCTTTTTTCATAAATGGCGGCCGATTTATTATTTTTATATTTGTTAATTAGCCCTACTAGCCTCATTTTAGAGTAGACGAGGCTTGTCAGGCTGATTAGCGTAAATATAAAAATAATTAATCGGCCGTCATTTATGAAAAGGTCTATTGACTTGCTTGTTGCTAACTTTTTTTTTTTCATCCTTTGTTCTATGAATTTGCTTTCATAACTTCAAGTTCACGATTCTGATGACCAGGAAGCATTGTAAGTCCTTTGCTTTAATTATTTTTAATTAATTTACAAAGTACTTTAGATCTCATTTACTCTCGTAACTAACAGACATTAAATAAAACAGAAGTCACATCAGAAGACAGGACTAACTAAATGTGCAAAAAAGGACGTCATTATTGTGGGTTGCACTAAGTAATTTATGTTTCACAATGATCATAAAGCGTGCTTGCACCAACCAACATACAAAACTGTTAAAAAATACCCCAGGCAAGTACTTTTGAACGTTTCAAGAGAAGTTTATTCCTACGTAGAATGCCAAAAATTTTGATAACTAGCGGACTTCTTAAAGTTGTTTTACCTTTAAAGCTGAATTACAGTCCGTACTGCGCAATCTCGGAGTTTGTTTCCATTTTTTGTTTTAAATTTGTTGATGGAAAAATCCGAAAATCACAGAGAAGAGAGGGAAGATGGGAAAGCTTGCTTGGGCGAGAGAAAAAAAGACACTGTGATTTTCGGGCTGATTGGGGTCATAAAAACCCTTGTTTGGGCTATTTGTAGTAAAATTGCTGTAATTTTCGTTGACCACCTTTTCAAAAATCCAGGTATATATATATATATATATATATATATATATATATATATATATATATATATATATATATATATACTTGATGGTGTCCTGCAGTTGCCTGGCAACAAAAATCGCGACCGCTGACAATGGCGCACTCTCATGCTTATTCATGGCGGCCGTGCCGGCGGCCGTTTACCCAGTGTAAAAATGTTTACTTTCGGTGAAACACAACCAATTTCTGATGCAAATGAGAAAGAACAGCAATCACAACAACGCTGAATTCAACAAGTGGCTCGAAATCCTTGTTCGAGAAAATTAACCACCGAAACTCCGCTGAACGGTGACTTGAAATTCAGCACGATCGAGCAACGAAGAGACAACGAGAGCATAGATTACAAAGACTTCGAACAGCCTAGGCACACCGTTTGACTAGGTTCAAACGCCTTGACAAAATGCCGCCATTAGAATTCTGAACGAAACCGATCAGGAGAGGCGACACCAACTGGAAGTGTTTGACAAAATGATTCTGTTTGTGGACGCAACGAGAGGCGGCAAGAATTACACGATCAGCTAAATACTCGTGACGAATATCTTTCATGCCTGATACGCAGATACGCCTGATACGGTAGGGAAAAGCAAACACTGATTACAGGAAAGACTCAGAGAAGAAGAGCGATTAAGAAATGTAGCTCAAATCACCGGCTTTTGCAAAAAAAAAAAGATTTTAAGTGGCTAAACTACTGAGAGGATAATCAAACACTGAAAAATAATTCTCTTAGTACACACTGTAATTTGATGTTTTTTGATATTCTCACTAAGGTCACTAAGGAACTTTTTAAATGATCAAAACTACAGATCACACAGGTGGAAATTATTTCCCAAATATACAACATTTACATGATGTAGCATTGTTTGTGAATGAACTGAGTGAAATGTGCTTTGTATACATATACGGTATCTTGAGTTTACAGCATTCTTTATAAAATAGTTCAATAAGAAATAACATTCGAATGGTTTATTAAAGAGAATTTCTGTTTACAATTTGTATAAAAACATTTTGTTAGGAAAAAATAATTTTCTGTTAGCAATCATGACCAGCTAATGTATAGCAACTGTATACATGTAGGTAAACACATGACACATCAACATTACTGCTTCATATTTATTATTGGAACAGTGATCAGTATTTTAAATCTCCTCACAATATCAGTGTAAAAGCAAGTACATAGATTATGCAAATTGAGAACCTCATCACCTTCAACATGAGTTGTCTGTGGCCGGAAATTGAACACACATTCACTATAGTTATATGGCTATGTGAACTGTATTGACACCAGTAAGGAGAATGTACATCAACATAGTGAACCTCCTGTGATCTCAACCATTCAAGCAAATAGAGAATTGGGTTACCAATTATTTGATACCCAGTATATAGAACAAAAACTATAGCAGTATCTAAAGGGAACAGGTTAATTTGGGAGATAGCACTCACAAGATTCAAAAATGGAATTTAATTGAGACAATCTAAATAAACAGAACACCACTGCATATTGTCCTCGACCCATGTCCACAACAGTACTTACACATCCACTTTCAGACCAATTTTCCTTTGGGGGGAGGGGGGGGGGGGGGGTAGAGAAATGGCCTGACGATCGTTTGGTACCCAGTCCCATAGCAGTTACAGCGACCCACAGCTCAAAACCCAAAACTGACCAGCACCACCTCCCATTTATTTTATTTTAGGAAGACAGGGCGAAAAGTACAAGTTAAGTGGAAGAGACTGGGAACGAAAATGTCTCAACTTTAAATTTTGGGGCCATTGCCAGCAAGCAACCCAACCTCTCCAGTCAAATCAGAAATTCCATCTCTCCCACATCACTAAAATTTTGCAGTGCATCTTCCCCCGAGCTTCGCGAGGTTCTGCGAGACACGTATTTCTAGTTACAAAGTTTTTGCATCTTTTTCAGTAAAAGTGATTCCTCTAGTCATCCTTGTTGTTTGCGGAGTGGTCCTTATTGCTTGTGTTGTTGGTGGTGCTATATACTACTGGATGCACAAGAAGAAGCAATGTCGAAAAGATCCAAGAAGTGAGTATTTTTTATGTAGTTGAATATCGCTCGTCAAATTATAAAAAAAAAACGATTTAAGAACCACTAGCTATTTCAATCAAGTTAAAAGACAGTGTTCCGACTGAATTATTGTGTTTTCATTGTTATGACAGGAACTTGCTTTAAGCTTGCTTTATTATCTTGAAATAGCCCATTTCGAAAAATACTATAATCTTTTATGTGCAGGCTCAGCCTCACCGGGGTGTAATTATTCAAGTCTCCTTTGTTAGAATGGCACAATAGAATTCAGAGACATGTAGGAACGCAAGGACGTAGCATTTTGTGTTCGTATACAAATGTGCACCGTATGCAAATCAGGCAAATTGCCAAGAAGTTGAAGCATAGCACGTGCAGTTCGTGCTGAAAACAAAAGAAATTGGAAAAATCAGGCTTACATCAAGCACCACCCAAACCTACACTTTAAAGAGTATTATGGTATTTTTCGAAGTGGCCAATAGGAAGAAAAAATCGCCAAAAGCTTTGAACGAAAGACATGAGACAAAATAAGGACAATCCAAAATAATGTCCATTTTGATTTCTTACCCTGTCATGAAGTCAAATTTGTTGAACTGTAATCCACTTCCATCCTTGCAATTCTACACTTAGCTCCAAACTACTACTTCTGTTTTTCTCATCTTTTTACCAATTTTTAAGTTGTATACACCTAATTCAATAAAGGTTGCTTTGGTCATTGGTAATTGGGCATTCGGAAGCTATTGTTTGGCGGTCACTCAAGCAAAGCATTGCATTGTGTTCCGTATGCCCAAATGCCAATGCCCAATTACCAATGACCAATACACCAATGTCACGCTAGCATGGCATGAAAATATATTTAATTTAATGGGAAAAAGAGTCCAGTATCAAATTCAGCACATCAATATTAGTAAAACTGTAAAGTTTCGTAAAGATTGCTCGTACACTGACGGATATATGAACTTTTGAAACTTAGTACTCTGGCCTAATTTTTACAAAGAAATGTATGGGAAAAACACGAAAATGAGGCTGGACGGGCAATCTATGCCCGTCCACCATACATTTCTTTGTAAAAATGCTCAGTTTCAAAATTTCATATCTTCGTCAGTTTTTTAGCAATCTTTACAAAACTTTGTAGTTTAACTAATATCGATATGCTGAATTTGATGCTGGGCTCTTTTTCCAAATAAACTAAATATATTTTTGTGCCATGCTAGCGTGATATTGAGAATTTAGTTTTATCGACTGAGTCGATAAGGTAAATTGACCACCGTAAAAAGATTCAAATAGCTGACGTTTCGAGCGCTAGCCCTTCGTCGGAGCGAATCGATTCGCTCCGACGAAGGGCTAGCGCTCGAAACGTCAGCTATTTGAATCTTTTTACGGTGGTCAATTTACCTTATCGACTCAGTCGATAAAACTAAATTCTCGTGTTTCATCCCCCCACCGACGCAGCACCACAGTTTCTCTAGAAACTAACCCCATTCATCTAGCGTGATATTGGTCTATTAGCCTGCAGAGCAGGCGTTTTTTAACGGAAACTCAGAGGTACATTGATCGTGGCCGCCATCTTGAAAAGCCAAGGAAAAGACCAAGGGAGGAGGGGCGGGAAAGGGGGGAGGGGCGGGGAGAAGAAAACGCCTGCCAGCAAAGGGGGGGCCCCCCTAATTGCTGGCGCCTGCCAGCAATTAGGGGGCGTTCGGTAATAGGTCATTTCCGAGTTGCCTTTAGCCTCTCTATCAAAGCGAAGCAAGGTGCAAAACCTTTCATATGGAAATGAGTTTTCATTCACATGCAAATAAGTTTTAATTGCATGTGAGTGAAAACTCATTTTCATATGAAAGGTTTCGCACCTAGCCTCGCTTTGATAGAGAGGCTAAAGGCAACTCGGAAATAGCCTATTTCCGAACGCCCCCTAATTAGTCGCGCCTGACTACTTTTCCGGAAATGCAAACACAACCAATGAAAATCAATTTCATTTCTTTTCCGGAAGCCTAAAATTACTTCCGACAATAGGCACGTGTTTAGAAAGGCACTTTCCGGGGCATTGACAACTCCAGGGAAATCTAGCGAGCGATGTACACGTAAAAATTATGTACGCGTCCAAGCGACAGCTGTAGGATTTGTAAATTGTCTTTTACTGTGCGAATCCAAAAACCGTGAACACTTTGATTTGATTTTGACATTTTCCATTGTGCAGCAACCAATCAGAAGCGACTCGAAACCGCAAGAAACCCAAACAAACGGTTAGTCACGAAACCACGCTTCTCTGTTTTCTGCAAAAGAATTGTCGCCGCCTCGCTGTAGTTATTTTCATTGCTTGTTTACCTTTCGTCTTTTTTTGTAAATCAGTGAAGTAGAAATCTGAGCGATTTTACTGTAGCGACTAAAAACCAGACAGACGTTTAGCTATACGTTTGCCTCATGCTCAGTTGTCGCGTTCATCGGTTTGTCAATGTTGTACACAACACTTGTCCATCGTTTATAACGAAAAAACGGACAATATTCATGACAGTTCCTGAGTTCCTGAGGAAGTGAATTTTCGATAAAGCTACTGAGCGAGGACAAAATCGGCTGCTCCGGCGAATGAAAGTGTTAACGTTATTATTAATATGGCATGCAAATATGTAACTACAGTTCCGCTAAATTGCCGCAAACTTGTCAACTTTTATTCCCAGCACGGTATACACAACGTTTCTTTTGCTTTGATCTCTCGCAGATCAGCCGCTAGCTACTTTGCCGTGTGTGGCTAATTGCAATACGGCTTTCCAAAATTTGAAGGCTTGAATATAATGATGATATCTGATATCATAAACAAAAATTTTAAATTTTACAACGGTAAAACTGCAAAAAAGAACAGAAGTTTGCTGCTTCAAATATTGAGACGATCTATCAGCTACGTATACTATGCTCAAAAGTGAGTACTGATTTACAGTTTGTTTGGTTCAGTACAAAACATAAATGAGTATTACTTTTACTCTGAGGTTTGTGGTTTCGTGACTATAAACCGTTTGTTTTCACCCGAACCAACAACTGAAAGATGAGGCTTTTTCCAAAGCCTGTTGGAAGAACTGCTAATAAATCTTGCCTCGACAACAGTGTCGTAACCGCTTGCTTTTGTTCCGATCGCAATTTAAGCGATATTCCCAATCCAGCAAGCGCCGCGAGAGCTTTCTCCAGGGCAGAATCGAAGTCTTCCAAATCCGCCATGTTTTCAAGTTTCGGATGAATCAGACCAAAATACTCCGCTCGGAGGACCCGTAAAAAATGTGTCCCCTTGATTGGCAGCTAGCAATCAAAAAAACCGAAACCGCACCAATCAGAGTCCCGTCGATCTGGTGAACGGGTTCGCCAAACGAACAATGGCTGCGGGCAGGCGTATTTTTTCCTTTCGTATTTTAATTGTTGAGTTGTTTAACTGGATTCAAAATTGACGCTAATCCTGGGTTAGCTTAATCGTGCTTCGAACAACCTGGCCTTGGTCTTGAATGTCGATGACGTAAAGGTAATGAGTAGACCTACAGTGGGTGTAATTGGTTTTAAGACTCGTCAAGTATTATTTATCACAGCACAGGAATCCTCCAGTACTAATATAAAAACATTATAAATACAAGCACATCGGTTACGCCACCAAATGTGAAATAGAAACAGAATATGTAGCAGTAAGGCCAAATGCGATCACTTTGACCCAATAATGTCAATTTGTTTACCAGTTGAGCAAATCGCAGGTGTTTCCTAATGTCCGGCCGAAAGATGGGCCAGTGGAATGTTATAAGGCATTCCATTTTGCGCAGTTACATTTTTTGTTACTTTTATTTAATTTTGCATCAAAAGTAATTATATTTAGCGTCACTGTTACATTTTGTGTGAGTTTTTAAATTTTGTTCGTTGACGCACATCCGAGATGGAAACCTCGCATCCTTTTATTTCCATCCACTTATAACAGCCCATTTACTTCTAGTATCTGGCGTTTATTGATGGTTTCAGTATTGGAATTAGGCGTGTCGTTTATGAGGGTGAAACTTAACAAAATAAAATACGTCTTTACCACAAAGAAGAAGGAAACTTAGACAATGCCGTGCGTTTGCTACAGCGTGGAAATGAAATCTGACATTCAAACGTCAACACTTTTGCACTTGTCTACATGTATGTGTTTTGAAATGTTAATGGAGCACCTTGCAATGGTCAATAGAGTGGGATTAAAGACCTTTTTTCATAAATGGCGGCCGATTTATTATTTTTATATTTGTTAATTAGCCCTACTAGCCTCATTTTAGAGTAGACGAGGCTTGTCAGGCTGATTAGCGTAAATATAAAAATAATTAATCGGCCGTCATTTATGAAAAGGTCTATTGACTTGCTTGTTGCTAACTTTTTTTTTTTCATCCTTTGTTCTATGAATTTGCTTTCATAACTTCAAGTTCACGATTCTGATGACCAGGAAGCATTGTAAGTCCTTTGCTTTAATTATTTTTAATTAATTTACAAAGTACTTTAGATCTCATTTACTCTCGTAACTAACAGACATTAAATAAAACAGAAGTCACATCAGAAGACAGGACTAACTAAATGTGCAAAAAAGGACGTCATTATTGTGGGTTGCACTAAGTAATTTATATTTCACAATGATCATAAAGCGTGCTTGCACCAACCAACATACAAAACTGTTAAAAAATACCCCAGGCAAGTACTTTTGAACGTTTCAAGAGAAGTTTATTCCTACGTAGAATGCCAAAAATTTTGATAACTAGCGGACTTCTTAAAGTTGTTTTACCTTTAAAGCTGAATTACAGTCCGTACTGCGCAATCTCGGAGTTTGTTTCCATTTTTTGTTTTAAATTTGTTGATATGTTACACTTCGGTAATAGCATACATGGAGTAAATGGGAGTAAACCGTCAGTCCACCATTACGGCTGTTGTGTTTACGAATGCTCGATGAGCTGAAACGTCGGTTTGGGAAAACTTTGGGGTTCTTTTACTTGTTGCTATTGTTTGGCAAGGACATCTGACGTAAATAATGAAGGAAAAGGTAAGTTTGTCCCGTATTTTTCATTTTCGCTAGTAAACGTTCCTTGTTTTTGAGTCTTACAAACATTGCCGAGCTAAGATTGCGCAGTACGGACTGTAATTCATCTTTAATTTATGTCACTCAAAATGTGCCGAGAGTAGAAATAAAAAAAGAACTTGTTGATAGCATTATTCAAAAGTTTTAATGAACTTTTATTTAAATTCATTCAGTCAGGTTTTAAACCTTCAGAAGTTGGTACACGTAAAATTCTAGTAAAAGTTGTCATTTTCAGACGAGGAATGTTTTTTCCAAGTATATATAGACTTCGGTTTGCAGAATCTTACTCGCATAAATCTGTCTTTCAAATAATATATAGCTCAAATCGAAATACCTGCATTCATAATAAAGGAGATTTTTAAGTGTAACAGTGACTTAGAGTACAGATATTTTAATTTTAGAAATGGCAACCAATGTTGTCAAGTCAATGGTGGTTATGCAGATTCAGGGCCGCCATCTGCAAACGGAACTGACGCTGCTGCACAACAGCCGATAGAAGGTGCAAACGGGACTGATGCTACTGTACAGCAGCAGCAGAAGCAGCAGGTACAGGGAGCCCCTCCGACTTGTGCTGTTGTAAACAAACTCACAAAGCAGCAGAAAAAGGAAGAAAAGAAGAGAAAAAAAGAGGAAGAGAAGAAAAAGAAAGAGGAAGAGAAAGAGAAAAAAATGAAAGAGGAAAAGAAGAAAAATAAAAATGATGCTGAGAATATTCCTCAGTATGCTGTTGTGGATAAGTCTCTAAAGAAGAAAAAGAAGGAGGTAGTAGAGGACGCGTATGCTCAAGTCGACATGTCAAAGAAATCTAAGAAGGTAGGTTTATAGAGCCTCGAATTATGCCGGCGCTGTGAATTTATTGCTTTTGAGTTGTTTGGCTTTCACCCTACCCCTCTCATTCATTAGGGCCCATGTTAAACTCGAAAGGAAAAAAGTTCAATATTGTTTGTAACAAAAGTCGCAGGAATTAATGGTCTGCTTAGCAGAGTTTCTATGAATAGTTACTCGCTAAGTTTTATCCAAGGATAACTACTCTAGAACAAGTTTATATTACAGTATAATGGACTTAGAGTACGAGAGTGCTGTTGCTTTTTACTAGTTTTTTTACTGAGTAAAGGTCGGCACACACGAGACGACTAGTCGCGCCGACGGGTCGCCGCGACTAGTCGCCTGCGTGTGAACTACTCATTTTCGGCAAAAAATGTAGTCGCGCCTACCAAAATGTGGTCATGGCGACTGGTTGCAGAAATTCAAACTGGTTTGAATCTCTGCAACTAGTCGCCGCGACCAGTCGCGGAAATATTCACGTGTGTCCTACTCATGCAACTGGTCGCCGCGACCGAAAGAAAATAAACCAATCACAGATCAGCATTACAACGTCGCAAAACTCTGTTTCAAGATGGCGGCTCACAAACAAGAAGTGTATGAAAAGCACCTCTTTCTTCTTTCCGTAGAAGCGACTGTCGAGTCCCCATTCTTCTTTTATACGTAACTGGTACCTCATCGTCTAATATCATCACCATCATTAGCAGCAACAACCTTGTCTTCTTAGCTCTAGAGGCCATTTTGCATCGACAAATTCATTAAAACTGGTTAGCGTAAACAAACAAACTTCCCGCCATTTTTTCCGCCTAAAGAGAATGCGTGACTTACGTCTTTTATTAAGGATTATGTTTTGGGAAATAATTCACTTTTTAAGTTGTATTTTTTTAGTAACTCAAACAACAGATTCTTTTCCATTTCCCTTTTTCAGTTCTGATAAACACCCCAAATTTTGATGTACGTCCAAGGACATGTTTCCAAGACTTGTCCCCTCTGCAGGCGACTGGTCGCCGCGACTTGTTTACACGAGACGACTAGTCGTGGCGACCGGTCGGAGCGAATGGTTGGCGCGACAAGTGGTCTCGTGTGTGCCGACCTTAAACCTTAGAAATTCAGCCACACGCTGAGTTAGAACCACCTTGCACAGCGAGGTAATCAACACCACGGGAAAGTACTGCTCAATAGCTTTCCCCAGAATATTCGCAATTTGTTTTTCGCAGCTTTCATACGAATGATCACAAAGGCTTAAAATAGGGAGCACCACTGAAATGTAGCGTTTTTAGTTGTGCCACAGAAAATTACTTTTCAAGAGCTTTCATTTGAACGCTCCCTCATAGAAATGCACTTACACCTAACGTTTGAGACACACTGAATACGGTAACAATAAATCTATCACCTTAAGGTGTTTCCCTCCAGTTTCCATGCAGCCGCACCGACCATTTTTGAGCGGCCGTTTAACTAACTTTCCTTTATTGAATTAGTATGAAACTTACACAAAGTATTATATTTAGTTTGAAGTTTATAAGAGTGTAACAATTTTGTAAATCGCATTTAAAATTGCGGAGATAAACGAGAAACATTGAAATCATTTGAGTCTAAATTCCGAGCGATTGCGATGGCATCTAGAAAAATCAAAACTATTACGATAAACTATGACATATGCCAAACAAAATATCTAAAAATTAGAAACTTTTGTCAATCCGATTTTGAGTAAATCAGAGAAACATTTCGAACTTGGGATTTTGCATGTGTATGAGCACATCCATAAGTTCCTCAATTAAGCTTATAAAAGTTTAATTTCTCAATCTCAAATTTACGCCAAAATGTGTGTTTAGTGTATGAGATGAAACTATGAAAGTTTGAAAGCGTTTCTTGTTTTAGTTTTGGAGATTTGATTTTCTATAGGAAACCATAGTTTTTTGACTGAGTCCTTGATATTGTAGTTTTAGCACTTTTCTACATATTTCAAAAACCGCGAGATAGATTTTTTTTAAACTTTTATGGTCGTTTCTTTATAATATGAACAACATTGTCTCGGAAGTTTCATCTTGATTCAAACATTGCAACATGGTCAAATAAAATAATATAGTTCACCTAAAACGTGATTGAGACTTTATGTTTTGATTGAACGGTTGAAGGCGCACAAAGACGCTTTCATTAATTCAGGTGAAGCGTAACGCATTTCTGCGTGACCATCATGTTTTGCGGAGTAACGTTAGGGGCTGTGTTTCACGTTATTTTTATCATTCTCACGAATTTCAGTAGGACGTTTACTTAAAAGCAGTTTTTATTCGCATTTGACGTGCACTGGACACTCTCGGCATTTTGAATTGTAGGGAAAAGAAAGAAGTCAACGCGATTTGCATAATTCTCAACACGCAGAAATGCTAACATCTCTCTCTTACCACTAGACCACTGGGTTGATCCGGCAAACCCAAGAAAAATTTAATTATAAAAGGTGCTTTTCTTAATATATATCAATAACGGGTCACCCTAACCCTAAATCTTACCTAACCGTGAATCTAGCTTAGATCTAATAATCGCTTTACCTAGGCCCAATTTGATCTAATAATGATAGCCTATTTTCGTCCCAATCCAGGCATAAACTAGAGAGAAATAGCATCGACCATTACAAAAAGGCTTGGTTACTAATGAATGCTAATGATGGCATCGACTGTTAAAAATGGCATTGACCGTTTGCTAATAATGGCATCGACCGTTAAAAATGGCATCGACCGTTTACGAAAGGGAAATCAGCGTCGCCGCCTCGCTGTAGTTTTTTTTATTGCTAGTTTACCTTTCGTCTTTCTTTGTAAATGAAGTAGAAATCTGAGCGATTGTAACGGCTAAAAAACAGACAGACGTTTAGCTCAAGTTTGCCTCATGCTCAGTTGTCGCGTTCATCGGTTTGTCAGTGTTGTACACAACACGTGTCCGTCGTTAGCGAAAAAGCCGGTCAATAACACATGACAGTTCCTGAGTTCCTGAGGAAGTGAATTTTCGAAAAAGCTACTGAGGTCACTGATCAAGGACAAAATCGGCTGTTCCGGCGAATGAAAGTGTTCACTTACAGCATGCAAATATGTAACTACAGTACCGCTAACTTGCCGTAAACTTGTCAACTTTTATTCCCAGCACAGTATTAAGTTTTACAGCTACTACACAACGTTTCATTTGCTTTGATCTCTCGCTGATCAGCAGCTAGCTACTTTGCCGCGTGTGGCTAATTGCAATACGGCCTTCCAAAATTTGAAGGCGAGAATATATTCGATGATATCTGATAACATAAACAAAAATTTTAAATTTTACAACGGTATAACTGCAAAAGAGAACAGAAGTTTGCTGCTTCAAATATTGAGACGATCTATCAGCTACTATGCTCAAAAGTGAGTACTGATAACAGTTTGTTTGGTTCAGTACAAAACATAAACGAGTATTACTTTTACTCTGAGCTTTGCGGTTTCGTGACTAACCGTTTGTTTGGGTTTCTTGCGGTTTCGAGTCGCTTCTGATTGGTTGCTGCACAATGGGAAATGTCAAAATCAAATCAAAGTGTTCACGGTTTTTGGAGTCGCACAGTTATAGAAATTTCACAGTAGAAGACAATACATAGCAGCTTTATTCCAAAAGTAGAGCGCATGAACTTTTCTCAAGATAATTTCGGTTATAGCCACCTTTAGCCTTTTCGTTGGAATTATAAAAGCACTTCATAGAGTACGGTAAATCCCGCTTTGCTGGTGTGAATTGATAGCACATATATACAATCAAAATGTGCTTGACGCTCGTGCTACCAAGTGTTAGCAGGAAAGATGTTTGCATCTGTAGAGTCATAAAGATCCAAGAATGTTGCTTTGCACTGTATATTGCATGACGACCCATTATGGTCAAGGGCAGTGATAAAAATGTCAGCAGTACGCATGTTTCGTGAACAAAACCAAAAACTGTCCGTGTCGTTCATTTCTGTGCTCAGAATTTCCTTGGCAGCGTCAAAATATCATTTAGGCTGTTTCACTTTTTCTTTCAGTGTCGCTTGTTGGAATTTACTCTATGAAGGCGTTTAGTATAGATGACAACAATGCACGTTTTTGGCAGAACTATATAATCGTGAATTAAGATTATAGGAAACGAGGCAAGGAAAATATTCTGTTATGCCTTTGAACGTTGAAAAATCGTATCTAGCCATGCTTTTCACGGAAACGCTTTCATGCTAACATTGTCACATTGTCAAAACTTGGTAGAATTTTTGAGTGGCATTTCTTCTCGCTTTTTGAGTCATGGACTAGGCGTTTGAAAAAAACTTTCTTGTATCGGCATGGTGTGGAATATGTGAACCAAGTTATTTAAGCTGTCTCAGTTTATTTAACGTCTGCTTATCCGTATCTTTTTTGGAGGCATGCTGGTGTGGTCATAAGAACAAGTCAGTTTCTGCCACCATGTTGTGTCCTTAGACAAGACACTTTACTCCTCATTGTCTTTCTCCTTCAAACTTCAAACTTCAAACTTTCTTTATTTACTCATTTTTTACAACTATATTTAAAAAAAATACCTACACACATTTTGAACTAAGTACTAATAATTTAAATAGTTAATACAATTTTGAGTCTGGGAGCTAAATTAACGGGTAAGTTTTCTAGTTAGCCCCCAGCCACAGTTTGTTAAACATTTACAGCAGGTGAAAGAATTAAAACAAGTGAACATATTTACAGTGAAATAATTTAACAATATGATGTTAGAAAAACATAACAGAGGAGACAAATAATCTGTCTATAATTTGTCTATTATTCTTCAAGGTATACAAATGATATATTGGTAAATGGTTGGGAAAACCTAGCAAAATACTGTTGGAAATAAATTGTAATGGACTGGCATGTCACGCAGAGTCATAAAAATACATTTGTAGCATCGTCATGCAACGAAACCCAACGATAAATGCAGGAGATCACTTGAATCGTTGGTTAAAATAGGTCTTACATTGTGTAGAGAACATGAATTTGAATAGGAACAAGAGTCTCCAAGCAGCCTATACTCATGCGCATGCGTAAAAAAGTTTTATGATATATTTTAAACATGATAAGATGTCCGACATGGGGAGGAGTACTTCATTCATTCCGTCATTGTTCCTGCAAACCACGTTTTTTACTATTGAATGTTTTGTAAATGAAGGCTGTACCACAATGAAGCCAGTGATTCTTCTGAGTGTTATATATACCTGACGTGAACATTAGTTATGTAAGTGGGGTTGTGGGAGACGCTGACGTGACACTTCGGTAACGCTGTTTTACCGGAAGTGAGAGTAGCCGCAAGTCACTAAACAGGAAGTGTAAATGGCAAAGCTATCAACCGGAAGAGCACAATTTAAAATATACGTGCTAAAATTTGCATGTAGCACTCCATCACATTTTGTGCTTGATGTATAGTCTAATTGTACATAAGCAATTTTCGAGTGGATTGTTTTCCTCGATTTGCTTTGAAACCTAAATCCAAGTGTACAAGACTGAATGTTCCTCGAAAAAATAAAGCTTATTTGAAGAGGACCGTCAGAAAATGCCTTAAAATCTCTCAATTTAGCCTTTTTTGAATTTGCGTTGAAGTTGCGTTTCGTTTTGTTTCGTACATACACTTGTTTGGGTTCAAACTTAAAGGCCCACCTTCACCCAAAATGCTGTGCGCGCCGTGATCACTTTCTGTGCTGAATTTCGTGTAACACGAAATTCACGCTTGAATGCGTGCAACCAATTATATCACGCGTATGAACAATGGAGCGATTTCAAAACAAAAACAAACGACCGCAACGTCTTTTGGATGAAGGTGGGCCTTTAACGATGGATAACAATTCTATTCTTTATAATTTCACGAGTATATGATGTTCAAAACATTCAAATTAAATAATGATTACATATATAAGTAATAAAAACGTTTTCAATGTTTCCGTAGAGTTACAGAAACAAAAATCCCCTTTGAATGATTACCGATTACGTTTGTTTCTTACACCTGTTTTGGTGTTTCCAGAACTCTGCAGAAAGACTGAAAGTGTTTAGAGAATAACCCATAGAAACAGTTTTCTTTGTTTCTGTAGCGTTGTAGTTATAGTTTCAGTTTCGTGGGTTATTTTGAATTAAATTGAATAAGACGTTCAACGTCGATAAATGCATGCGTTATATAAACAAAGTTAGTGTCCTGGGCCAGGTTGTTCAAAGCGCGGTTAAGCGAAATGCTCTTGCGCTTCAAAATTTGGCCCAGATGTGTAGTTTTAGACCTTCTACAATTACATTAACATTTTGGAATCACAATGTGTTGTTTAATGCTTAACTTCTTAATTTTAATTTCACGTTAGTGCAAACCAAGAATTGCGGGTTGAGCTCAACCTCATTCCATAGCCATAACCATAGCCATAACGACGTGCGGGTGCTGGGTGCTCCCCCGTTAAAATCTCTAAAATTAAGGTTACTGGGAACCTTCGAGGTGCCTTCCCGAAAATCTTTCGTACGCGCGCTATTTTTAACGAAACCCCAGAAAACTATATGTACTTGATTACATATGAGCGGGAGATCTGTATGGCCGTTTACAATGGCGAGCCGAAGGCTTTTTCGATATTTTCATTGAATTGGTTCACGAGTAAATCCACTTTAAAGTTGGACAATTGGGACAATAGAAAATTGTTCTATGCGCGTCACACTTTGGGGCGCCACGAGAAAAGTATTTGAAATTTCGTAAAAGTCCCACACACTTTGGTGCATTGATATCCAGCAAACATACTGGCCAAGTTTCATGAAAATGTGACAAATCTACCTACCCTATTAATTCATTTGAACAGAGGCCATTCTCGCAAAAACAAACCTGGAGTTTTTAGCCTCGAAATATTTTCACTGTTTTTGCACCTCATTAAAGCGGCTGTCATCGTGGTCGTGCCGCCAACCAATGAAATGAAACATAGAATCCCATGAAGAGTATCGTCACACAGGAGTGTATGTAAATTCGATTAACTGCCGCCAATTAATCAAGTTTTTCAAAGGGAAAAACCACGGAAAAAACGGCAAAGTTTCTCGCAACTGCAAACCC
The DNA here is from genome assembly GCA_024195265.1 of Dendrophyllia cribrosa. NCBI lineage: Eukaryota > Metazoa > Cnidaria > Anthozoa > Scleractinia > Dendrophylliidae > Dendrophyllia > Dendrophyllia cribrosa. The sequence continues at coordinate 11,285,248 of JAJLRJ010000010.1, forward strand.
AAATGAGCGGAAAGAACGTAACGAAAACGCAGCAAAATTTTCGTGGAAACAAACGAGCGAAAAGGACCAGAAAGAGTTTTCCAAAGAAATGAAAACACAACAGACGTGGCCGCGGAAATTGACCTAAAACACGCGCTGGTATCAGTAATAAATACAAGCGAGTAAGCTATTCAATCATAATTGTTCTTTACTCTTCGCCGCGGTTCTTTTCACTCGTGATCTCTACAATTCTGCTAACCAAAAATTTCCACTTTGGTTTTAATGGTCAAATTGAAAATCTTCAGGAATTGGAACAAGCGTAGACGACCGTATGAAACATGGAAAATGGCCGCGGAGAATGCGCTATGACGCTACAATAGAATACGCTATGACGATGCGAAATGCGCTCCGCATTGCGATGTAAACAAAATATTCATATAACATGTAATGCGAGATCCCGGATAAAGTTTAGCGGCAAAAGTACAAGTAGGCGCTGCACTCCGGAATGAGATTATCGGATTATCACACCTACAGCTGTATAGCTACTTATCAACTATTCCCTCAAAACTCAAAAAAGGTTCACAGTACCCTTAAAGGCCCATGTTCACCCAATCTGTTTTGCGCGCCCAGGCTGATTTTCGCACAGACGGAAAATCGAAAAATCGACGTGCCAGCCAATCATAACGCTACATTGAACAATTGAACCGTTTCAAAACAAAAACACAAGCGCGCAAAGCAGATTGGGTGAACACGGGCCTTTAAATGTTGCTAATTCTTAAAATGTGGTTAAAAATATGTGCCTTGATGTAAGACCTATGGTATCACTAAATTGATGATTACTAATTACCCCATATCCACATAAGTCACAACAACATCAAGCCTCCGTTGCAGTTCATTTCCACCTCAGTCCCCTCCCCCCTCTGTCTCCTCGTTTTGCGTCTCTTTGACCACGTCTTTGTGCCTTTTTCTACGCCTCTTCTCTTTCCTTCTCTACCTTTCTGTCTCTTTGTGTGTGTGTGTGTGAGGGGTCGGTGGTCGGTGGAGCAAACCGCCCGGGGGAGGCCCGGACGTTTCGTATTGACAAGTTGGCTCATAGAAGCCCCATTGATCACTCATTGTCCGGATTGTCAAGCTAATCCCACTTTCTACAGATATAAATCACGACTATTGAAATTATAGAAGGAACCACTGCTCGTTTTAGAAACTGGCTATAGTAAGTTTTGCTCAGTTACAAATCTGTGTTGTTGAAATATCCAAAGAGAATTATCTTCCTTAAGGTAAAAGCTCGACTAGCTTTTGACGCACGGATCAGATTGGAACAATAATGAGCTTGAAAGAACCTCTTTGACCTTTTCAAAGACTTAGGCGTTTATGTTTCCATAAGAGCGCTTGCTTTCGCAATATTTACACATTTGCACTCTGACGTCAGTCCCTCTCCTCTCCTTCCTCACTTCTTCGCCTTAACTTCTATACACTTTTAAGTGAGACAATCCCTTTAAAAAGGGAATGTCTCGGCTGATATATCACGTTTTTTCATGATTTAGCCTAGAGCTAGCTTTAGGCGTTACTTACATTCGCATAATATGCATCCAAACTGTTCTACTTAACGAAATGTTTGGTCAGTAATTTCTTCTGAATAATAATCGCGTTCGAAGAATGTAATCCTAATTTCGTGTTGGTTGTCCTGTGGTTTATGTGCAGTAAAATTTGAGATTTTTTGGTAGACGGTCTTCCAAATGGCCACCCCTATTGGTTTTTTTCCAGGGACTCATTTCCGCCGGAAATTCAATCGAACGCGTCTCCATAATCTGTGATTACTGCTAGTATATATATATATATATATATATATATATATATATATTATATAGGCTGAGCCTAACAGCGTCGCTCTCTGAACAGAAAGCCGATGATATTAAAGCTTAACTCAGGTGAAAGGTCTTAAGCACAAGAATTAAGATTGACGACGGGACTATTTTTCAATTTTAGTAATTCTCAAAAACAGTATTTCGCGACCGTCTGCACTATACATTTAGACCGTACAAAAGTTCACAAAAACAACTCCGTCTAGAATAACTAGTATGACTACTTTCCATCACACCGTGCACGTCTCCTTGACTGTACTCAAGAATAACTAGTACGATTACTTTTCGAATAAAAGACACTTGTTGCTTGTCAAAAATTGCCCGAGAAACTGATTTGGAAATCAAAATTGCAAAAAATAAACAAACATATTTGCATAAGGCGACGCGAGTGAAGATAGAACTATAAAATCCAAGTCTTGTTTTGTTTACATAAAATCGCTTTTCAATCTATGTAATGAATGAACAAACACAAAAATGGACAACACAATCTTCCGAAAAATTTAATTCAAATCTCCATAAGTTTATGTTTAAAAGCAAAACGCATACATGTACTATTTATAGCGCATCGAGTTCGAGCTGTCTTCGATGAAATTTAAGAAATCGATACAACTGGATTTAAGCACGTTTTAAAAACAATTCTCCAAAACTAACAAGAACACAAAGAAAAAGTTAATCACAGGGTTGATTTCAACATAAATTCCCATCGAAAAATGTAATCTGTTTTACATTTAAGTCCCTCGCTTGCTTGGAAATTCTTTAAATCTCCGCTTCCTAGGTTCTGAAATCCGTAATAAAAACAAACATCTCCCCGCATTGATAGAAACGTATAAAGTTCCTCGAAGCAAGATTTTATCCCTGAAAGCTCTTCTTTTTCCACTAAAGTGGCTTCTGAGTATCCCTTAATTAGCATCCCTGTTTTGAGTAGCAAACCGCGAAAAAATGCAGGGAAATAACGACTTTACTTAAAATAAGTAAGTAAATAACGACTTTACTTGCTAAACACCGCGAAAGATCCAATTGCAACTACAAAAGTGTTTACCGAGCTGACGGCTGTGTAGCCGCGCGAAAAACATAGCCTAGCTTTGCTTTCAAAATTGCTAAGATCCCTGATGTTGTGTGGCGTCATACGCGCCCGCGAGTTGGCCTTGCGCGACGCGCCGACGGGCGCACCGACACTCGTGTCACGGAGGCGCGTCCGCGAAACATTCCGCTAGCCATGACCATGAAAAATGACGAGCATAGGTTATTTGAGTATGGGGCTTCGCTGCGGGCCTTCAGTCCGCGTGAGCTCCGCTATTAGAGAGCTTAAGCATTGACGTAAACTGACTGGGTTGCAGGTTTCGTTTTCGGGGGGAAAAATAAAAACTTAAGCAAAGGCTCCAAACGACGACGGCCTCAAATATCTCGTTTGGATATGTCGTTGTTTAGAGAAATAGGGCTTCTTCTTCTCCTCGTGCAAAACCATGGTTTGACTGACGATGAAGAATTCCTATTACTGTATGAGCAATATTTTTCTAGTAACCCAGATTTTCCGTACCACGGTTACCCTGCTTTCGACCTTGAAGAAGTCGATGAATCTGAGTGCTTGGCTGAGTTCAGATTTAGAAAAAGAGATGTAGTGGCTCTTGCAGATGTCCTTCAAATTCCTGCCATCATTGAATGTGAACAAAGATAATTATTACCAGCTGAAAGAAGCAAAGTTGGAAATTTCTTTAACGCTCCTTTTCGGGAACTGAAGCAATGAAAATGTGGTAAATTACTTATTTGTATTTGTGTTCAATATAAGGCTTATCTACAGAAGCTCACTATAAAATAAATGACTGATAAAATAGATAAGAAAATAAGGAATGGATAATTTATGATTAGTTACAACAACAAATAAATTAATTAATAATAGAAATAAATTAATTAATTAAGAAGGGGTAATAAAATGCAGATTAAAGTCAATTAAGTGTTTTAAAATTACGAAGAATTGTACAAAGAAATTCGACATCAACATAGATATCCTCACTCTCCAAGACCTCTAACAGTAATGTTTAACTTGGACTTAAAGAATGTTTTGATTTGGTTACGTAAATTTAAAGGTATATTATTCCAAATTATAGTTTCAGTGCTAGGAAAGGAGTGTAATTGTTGGTTAATTCTAGAATTTGTGACATAAAAGTTGCCAGCGGCTAAGAATCTGGTGTCATAAGTGTGAATCTGGTCTGAGCGGATAAAAAGGTCAAATATTAGATGGAACAGACTGGTTTGCAACATCATGCATTAGTACAGAAATTGGCCCAACACTACACTTGACCATTTCGTTTGTGATCAGTTATCACCTACTCAAGAATTGATTTTTATCAGGATAAAGAGCAACAAAAGCTCATTCGAACACTAGATTTTGTTCCCGAACAAGGAATTTTGTTTGCCACACAGCAAGAAAAGAGTATACGCAATAAGCTAAATTTATTTGAAATGTGTTTACTTGTGCTTGCGTGACTCACTGTCTCAACTTTTGAAGAAAATTCATGAAAATTGCCTGTGCGTTTACTTCTCTCAACGGGTGGCTTTTCAATTACCCAAGCTAAATTTTCGATATGTTGCAGTACAGTAAGATAGCTTTCTGTTGCTATAACTTTCATTGTAAAATTCGATGTACCAGGACATGATTTATGGCAGAGAAGTTTCCTCATTTTCAAGTGTTTACCAAAGTGCTGAAAGTGGGAATGTTCGGGCTTTCAAAAAGACATGTAAAAATGTATCTTCTTCCAATATTTTTACATCGCTATGCTCTCAAAGGGTTATGTTACTTAACTGCAAAGAATCATTTACATACGTCAAGGCGTCTTTCTTTCCGAGCGATTTAAATATGCAGCAAATTTCGGCAAATTTAATGGCGGCTGCGACCTGAACACGGCATTTTAGTTTTTGGCGGATTTCTGGAAAACGAAAAGTCTTTGGAAAGTCTGAATGTAATTTTCGTAAATAGGTCACCAAAGGGTTTCTCCTGACCAAATATGAAGAAATCCAAAAATTCAGTTTTGACGGCGAGTTCTCGATGTTTACAGACAGCCGCTCTTAATTAAATTTAATTTTCACTAAACTTTTCACAAGTATATAGTCACAAATCTGGAGTTGTTTTGTAATCCTGTTTAGAATGTATTCCATTGGCTTTCAAATCTTGTACACAGCCACAGCCAGCAGTTCAAGTACACATTTAAATAAGAGGATAATGCAAAAGACAAGAAATTTATCATAGCTGAACTTAAGCTTTATGTTTAAAAATAGCTTCCAACAGTTCTGAAACCACCAAAGTCAATTCAGGGTTGTAAACATATAATGCTACTCTATTTAATACCTCCCCCCTCAAAGAGGGCAAATTATGGATTTTTGCTAGCTAACCTAAGAAACATTCTCCGTCCAAAAAAAACTGCTTTTAAGAGATCAAATATTCTGATGCAGCTACCCCTAGAATGTCCCTAACCTTAGCCCTTTCACTCCCAGAACTAGCCAAAGTCAAAATTTGACATAATTTCTAAATTTCAATTTGTAAATGCAAATAGACAAATAGTACCAAGTGAAAATACTGCTAAATAGAATTCATTTGAATGGTGGTCACACCATAGGAATTCATCTGCAGACTATAAAAGTTAGCACCACCTTACAAAACTCCACCAGTCACTCTTGGAGTGAGAGGGTTAAGGAAGGGGTGAGGAGGGGGAGGTGAGAATCCAACCATCATTGCACACTCTATTGTTTTCAGAGTGCTCCTGGAAGGACAGCACATTTAAATATAGTGTATTATGGGTATTAAAGAATAGTCAATCGCCCACTGACAGAAGGCTTATAAAGAAGTGACACAATTTGTAGCCTGCAAGGCAGGCATCAAAACGGGATCGGGAAGGCGGGGAAAAGGAAGAGCAGATTGGGGAGAGATAAGGGACGCCTGCTATAAGAACTCCGTTGTGTTCTTTTCCGTGATCACAAAATTTTTATTTGCTGAGACACATAAACAACATTTTTACTCTAAATCATGATTATCTCATGGTGAGATTTCCAACTCCGGTCAAGAACTGCGGTCAAGAGAGAGTACCTGTCACGGACGGCTCTAGAGGTGACTCTGAACTTTGGCTGGTCAATGGCATTCAGCTGCTGGGCAATAATTTCCCAAACTTTTCCCCTTTCTGGGCTCCTCGGTTTGAAATTAAACGGTTCCGAGACAAGAACTTAACAACACATGAGTACATCGTGCTCCGTAGACCATTAAAAATATTTGTTCCTGTTTGATCAAAGAAAAAATAGAACTTTAGAGCCAAATTTATACTACCTTAAGCAACATGTAAGTTACTGGCAAAGTACCCAGGAATGGCGTCTACAAAGCCGTGATACTCACCCTTTCTTCGTAGTTTCTTGCACAGAAGCCATGTTGGATTTTCTAGAAAAATACACTCGGCAATGACACATTCACATAATATGTTATAAATAACAAAATCCGGTAAAAACGTTTTTTTTTTTTTTTCAACTCATAAGGAATCAAATTTGTAAATATTAATTAAAGACTGGGTATACAACTAGTTTTCGCAAGTGTTAACAGGTGAAATAACTTACGTTTTCTGGAGAACGACTTCTCACTAAAAATTCAGTCGTCGACGCATGGACGACGAGTTCGCGACAAATTAACATCGACCTACGGTAGGTCATCTTCGGATGCTGCGCAACGAACACTTACGACGATTGCACGATCTGACCGGATGTGCGTGAGTTATTTTAATCATTAACCAGAATGCTGGCCATTCTCGTTTGCCGTGTCACAATGGCGGTAAATTTTGATTTCGCGGTTTCAGAAAATTATGGTTATGTGGACAATTTCGAGAAAGTTTAAAGGATAATTCACGAGCACGAATTAAGCACAACTACTAAGTTTTCGTTATTCAAAGCGCCGAAGGATTTCGGCCGAAAAGGTGAGGCAGTATTTAATCTATTTAGTATGACTAAGAATAGACAAAATGACCCGAGTTCAGGTCGACGACAATATGTAAAATTTACATTCATCACTCTTCCAATCGCTACCGAACCTTTCCATTGGCGATTTTGAAAATTCCTTCCACGCAGTTTGTTTACAGAGCTTCAAAGATAACGTATAAAATTGCGTATAGGAAACAAGCTAAATGTTTTCGCAAGGCGTGACAAAGGTGTAGCATATGCGTGACATTTATTTTTGGGGACCACAGTACTACGTTATGTATAAATACAAGCATGTAACTGTTACTTGTAAAACTCCCTGATGAAGTCCGAAACGCGTAGGAGAAAATAAATCAGTTTAGTATTTTAGTTTTACAAAATTGCAGTTATTTAGAAGGTTTCATTTTTTTCGCTTTATTTTTCCAACCGGAACTAATAACACAAGATTAATTTTCGTTCCTTAGATATTCAAACAGAATCACATAAAATTTTCTGGGAGGATCCACAACCGGTCAAAGGATGTAGGATTGCATTTGATGGTGTCCCTTTCATGCTGATGGGCACAGCTGTCTATGACTGCCACCAGGGGAAAGACAGGAACACGGCTTTGAAAGCGCATAATAAAAAAGAAAAGGAAAAGGTAAAAGCAGAAGCTATATGAGCTTCTGGTAAAAGCTAATAATAATATTTGAAAAATGAGGAGCGCACGTAGTGAGACACCAAGTACGATGGTTAAAATTGAAATGTTTCTGTTTTAGTTGCAATTGGGAGATCACTGGACAGGAATGAAGAAATACAAAATTCATCAAACAACGAAAAAGCTGGATTGTCCAGCTCAGACAATTGTGCGGGAGGTAGTGATGTTTCCCAAATTTAAGGTGAGGCTTTATAATATCCAGCTGCATAGAAACAGCTAGTTCGGTTCTTTTACCCCCCCCCCCCCCCCCCCCCCCCCCCCCCCCCCCCCCCCCCTCTCCCGGGAGGACTCACATATAAATTAAATTAGACGGTGCTTATCGTCGTATTTTTGCAGGGGCACGAACAGCCTAGTCATCACTTTTGGCTAATTGCCAAGAGGACGTTATCACATTGGAAGAAAGTTTATATTTTTATGTTAGAAAGTGTAAAATCCATCGTTAAATTTGTAGAGAACTAGATAGGAGGTGGGGAGGGGGGTAAGTTTCGCTGGAAATGTAAAGAAAAATAGGGAAATATGTAGCAAAAAGAATAATATGCCGATCTCCACAGGTTGAAACATAAAAGAATACACAATGGAGAAGAAAGGATACCTCCAAAAAGATACGTGCTTCCTTGAAGGAGTCATTTTGTGGAGAAAGACGGTTTTATGTGCAGTTACCCGATGTCACGGACCATCAGGGACACGCAATGGGAAGGGTAAGAATTGTGAACGGTTTGAAAGTACTGTTCAATTATTATTATTATTATTATTATTATTATTATTATTCTATTATTATTATTATTCAATTATTATTAGTAGTACTGTTTATTATTATCGTTCACTGAATTTGGCACTTATGGAAATATCCGTTTTGATTGCAGGTAGCAGGCTTTTTTCAGCCAATTAACGAACAATTAATGAGAAAAATTATCGAACTGGTGTCTGAAGGTGTGCGAAATGTCCCCGAAATGAGTCGCCATTTAAGCCATTATGTTAAACATGAACTGTTTCAAGGGTGTTCTATGTCAGAAAAAGGCAACCGAAGATTTTTTCCGACGAAACGAGCAATTCGCTCACACATGTACGCAGCGTCAATATAGCAACAGTTCTCATTTATTGACCAGGAAAATGTACAGGCTGCAAGGGAACAGTGGGAGTTGAACATTACATTTGCAGCAAGTGTTATTACGTCGAAAACGAGCCTTGCGGCGAGGCCAAGATGTCCTCCAAGGGCGTCAACAAGAAGCAGAACGAGCTTCGCTGGGAAAGGTACGAAAGAGCCCTGCAAGGGGGCAGGGACATGGCCACCAACAGGGGCTTCCGAATGCACAACGGTGCCATGTTCACTTACGAGCAGCACAAGCTGGGCCTCTCTGCTTATTACGACAAGCGTTGGGTTCTGCCAGACGGTATCCACACAGAACCAATCGAGTTTCACAACCCAGCTGGGGGCAACTGAGTGCCCGGTGGCACAACCATCAGCTCCTCACGAACAAACCCTCTCTTAGGCCCGTCGTAAAGGTAATAAACCACTGGAGCATCTGGTTTGGTGACAACCTTCTCAATGTTGTGGACCTTCAAAGACCAGATGGGATCAGTCGCACGCCTCCCGCCCCCTTCCAGCTCACCGGGCTGATACAAATATCTCACACTCACCCGGGGAGGGAGCTTCTTCTCATTCACCCCAACAGGCCTAGCATATGGAGTCGCAGGCTTGGCAGAAACGGCTTTCTCTTTGATTGCTTGAGCGGGCGTCTTGCCAGTGAGTCTTGTTACTTCATTGTTCAAGGCCGAGACAATATCTGGCAGTCTTTTGACCCATGCAGTCGAACGGCCAGAGGGCATATTCATTTCAACGGCATACTGATAACCAAACAGCCTTTCAGCCAGGGTTCGGTTGAATCTCTCTACAATTGCTTGGTCTCTGTGGATATCAACCCGTCCGCGACGAATGGTTGTTTTGTTGTTTTCCATTGTCTTAGTCACAGCACCCATAAACTCTTTCCCAGGGTCAACTTGCAAGAGTTGCGGCCATTTCAAAGGCCCACGTCTGTAAATCTTCTGAAATGCCCTTGAGACTTCTTCAGACTCTTTCGAAGTCAGAGGTTCTGCTGCTTTGTAACGGCTAGCCACATCCACAAGGGTTAATGCGTATTTGTAAATCTTTCTCCCGTGTGGAAGTTTGTCGTGGGGCAGGAAGAGAAGATCTGCTTGATGCACTGCATTGGGTGATGAGACATCAAACTTGGGACGAGGGATATGGCGCGGCGCCGGGAGGTAAACTTGCCAAAGGGCTTGTTTGACCAGCCATTTCTTTGCAACATCATCAGAGACCTTGGCCGCTGCAGCTAGCTTTTTTACAGTGGCAAGCCCTTTCCAATATCCTTTCGGGCTGTAATAGATCTTTGAGAGTTTCGCCTCCATAGGGGTATATATAGAGTTTATGAATCGGGGCTCGTTCCATGGCTATAACATGCAAACCAAGGGCGCATCTCTTCAAGAAACCTTTTAGCAGCTTCTTTGTCCTCATCAAAATGCTCTATAAGACCGGGAAAAATGTTTCGAGAAAGTTCAATCCCTTTCTGACAGGTTCGTTTTATTTCCTCAGTTTCTTGAGACGTGTGGAATGTTATGAGGTTACGGTATAATTCATGATATTCTTCCGGCATGTCTGCGGGGATTTTTTCAGCAACTTTCTGACACATTTGCGCTAGTTCCTCAGTTTGTTTACCCAAGGGGCATTCTGGAAAAAGGCGAAGCTGTTCAAAAAATGCGTCACAATCTTCTTTAGAAAAGGAGACAGCCATGGTATATATGTGGGATTTTTTTTTTAATTTTTTAAAGAAAGCGATAAGCCACATACCCACCTGCAAGCAGGGTGCCTCCAATGAACGCAAGTTCGCCATTCTTCTGTTGTGTACTGGGCTTGTAGAAGTCCGAGAACTGAGGCTCTTTGTTGTCTTTGATTTGTTTATCTGGTTGCGTTTGGTGCATCTGGTTATACAAGACCAAGGCTTGGTCGGTGGTTTGGAAGTTTTTGCTAGCTTGGTGTTCCTTCCGATCATTGGCTGCAATCCAGTCGAGAAGCTTGGTGCGGTCCTTCTGGTATTTGGCGTAAGCCGCTTGGTATTGTTCCAGGGCGTGGTCATGTCGGATTTTCTCATCCATTGCTGCCTTGCCGTTATCACCAGACAGATATTTTGCGAGATAATTACCACCCGTGAAAGCGGCCGCATTGAGAACAGCGCCAAGAGCCGTTATTGCGATCGAAGCCATTGTGTATACATATGGTTTTACAAGTTGTCTGGGGGGATTTTCTGGTCCTCGAGATATTTCTTCAGCGCGATGGTGCCGGCCATGACGGCTGTGAACTTAACATAATTCATTAAGCTTGCACTGGGGTTGGCAGTTAAGTTCTCTTTGACGGTCTTTTTCCCAATCCAACCAATACCAGCGACAAGGCCAGTGATTGTTGCGGCGTCGAGGATATACTTCACAAGCTTGTTGTCAGACATGGTTTGTGTCCGGTATACATATGATTTTTTAATTTTCTGACTCAGACTCGACTTCCTCTCCCTCGACTTCGAGTTCGGACTCGGACGAAATGGAATTGTGTCTCAGGCTCAGGCTCATCCTCGACCTCATCCTCAGACTCAGACTCGGGCTCAGACTCAGGCTCGGGTCTGTTGTGCTTATTCAAGGCTAAACCGTAAATAGTTTCAAAGGCGACATAATTAAATCCAAACAAAAGAATAACCACACCTCCGATTGCAGCAGAATTCATCAAAGCTTGGAAAGGATTCATGGTGCAGTATATATATATTTTTTATTCCTTGTCTTACCGGAATTCGAGATGGGGGTGTTGCTGGTGGTGTTGCAGCGGGTGTATTTGCTGGTGGTGCGTTTGCTGGTGTGTTTGGTTTTCTCCCAAGCCTTTGCATTATGGCTTCGCGCTGGTAATAAACACCAGCAGCAGAGACAATCAACCCACCAATCCCCAGAATATAAACGATTGAGTTGCTGTCACTTGTTGTGTCACTTGTTGTACCAGTTGTTGGAGAATTGTTTTCACTTGCTGAGGGTGCAGGTTTTTGTGCTTCGACCTTTTTCTTCGCTTCCCGGGCCATGCGGTTGCGTTCTGCTAGCCTTTTGCCAGAAGCAACACGGCCGGGGTTCTTTTCTGTTGCAGGCTTTGTTTTTGGAGCCTCAGAGGTAACCCGTGCAGGTGTTGGAGTTGGAGTTGGAGTTGGAGTTGGAGTTGGAGTTGGAGTTTCTTCAGGGATCGTCTCGAGTGGCGTGGCCATCCTGTATATATGTGAATTTTATTTTTTTTACAAGATGTGCCAGGTTGCTGACAGGTTGCTGCCAGGTTTCTTCAAGGTTGCTGAGAGGTCGCCACAGGTCCCAACCCAACTTCATCAAGTCCCTCAAGTGGATAGCCTTCACTGTCCCTGGTTGGATGTGTGGCTGGTGGTTCCAATTCTATCAAATCAGGCTTGTGATCAGGCTCTCGTTCAAACTTGATGTGTTTTGTTGTGATGAGAGCAGCATTGGCAATCGCCAGCCATCGTCCGCATCGCACGGCAATAGCCCCAGCAAGATTTGACAGCTCCTGGTTGATGATGTAGTCGTTCTTGAGTTCTTTCTGCAATTCCTTGACATCCTCAACGGGGGCCACCATGCCAACACCTTTGGATATGAGCATGATGGCTGAATCAACAAGGGATTCGGTTGTCTTGTTGCCGATGTATGCCTCGTACCGTTTGCAGTACTTGTCAACGTCCTTGTCTGACAACCGCTTGACATGATCGTGTGTGAGCTGCACACCGATAGCTTCTTTAGCCTTGCCAGTTGAAACAAGGATTGCCAGCTTCTCACGTTTGGCAGGAATGTCATTGTCACCAACTAGCCCTGTGGGAGGTGCGGCACCAGGGGTGGCCTCCAGCATCTGCATTACTTCGTTCAAGATGACCTGGTCTTCAGCAGCTTCAGCCATCAGGGGTATACATATGTGTTTTTTTAATTTTCAATAATTCTCTTGATGTCTGGCAAAAGGGTTTGAAGCTCTCGTATAAGCCCCGCCATGGTGTCTGGCATAGAATTCAACCGCAATGGATATCTGTTGAGAAGCATGAGGCGCAGATCTTTCTCACCAGCGGCTTTGATAATTTTGTTTTGCGCCTCAAGTGTTTGGTTGTGCAATTCATCCAAAAGCTGTGAAAGCACAGTGAGCTTGTGAAGACTGGTTGGCGCATTCATGGTATATATGTGTGTTTAAATCTTGTACTCAATTCCATACGGGTGTCTCATAGAGAAAACCAGGTGGGAGAACTTGCGGGATTTGAGCCTTGTGATAAACTCTTTGTACTCCTCGTGGGAGAGCTCGCCGGCATAATCTTCGAATATGGCTTTGGTTGTCTTGCTGGAGGGCGTGTAAAAGAGCACGATCGCTGCAATGTTATCACGATATGGCTTGGCAATGCTGGTTATCTGCTGGGTCAAGACCCACACGGATATGCCGTCATGCCTTGCGCTGAACCCAAGATTGACCAGTTGACCCGTGCGGCCTTTGACATCTTTGGAGGCGGCGCAGTCATCAAGAATGAATAAAGTGTTGGTGCATGTGAAAAAGAAGCTCGCCAGCCTCAACCAGTCTTCGATTTCATGCTGTTGGCAGACGATGACGAAGATGTGCGGATCGCGATCCACGAAGCCATCGTATGTCTTGTTCTTAACAATTGTGGGGCAGAATAAAACGATGTAATCAAAACAACCCCTAAAGGGGCCCACCAGTTGGGAGAGAAGATACTGTGTCTTGTCAGAGTTAGTGGGGCCCACGATTAGTGCATGGAATGGCAGCTTTCTTGGGTCCATAACCAACACCTATATTAGTTGGTTTGCAAACTGGTGGGGAGGGGGCCTTTGCCAGAAGTCTTTGTATTTCATTGTGTGACAGATATCTGGTGGATGGCAGGGGAGCCGGCTTGGCATAGAAGTTGATCTTGTTTCTTGTGGCCATGGTATATTAGTACTGTACAGATTCCAGCTGCCTGCCCATGATGCTCATCTGTGCGTCTGAGATGGTGAAGATGTGGCAGAGTGCGTTTCCAGAGCCTGTGCCCTTTCGTTCGATCTCGAGTTGCACGCCATCCTGTGTGTTGACGAGCCGTTGGCCGCTGCCGTGCAGGGATGTGTCAGCCATGGTCCGCAGGTCAATCCAGAGACCAAACGTGTTGCCTGTGAGATATTTGGTCAAGTTCATGTTAGGCCTGCCGTCCGTGTGTGGGGTAAAATGCCGGGTTATCTCTCTCCACATGTCTGTACCACTGATGCCCTCATTGTAAAGCCTGTTTGGAACACCGTTGACTGTGACATTCACTTTGGTGATGTCGGGATTGAAATAGTTCTCAGAGCCCCTGGCACCAGCCGTGTAGGGGTTGATGAACAGCAATAGGATGCCCTTGAGAGACCGACGCTGCGGGTTAACCGTAAGATTCATACGAGTGTCACCACTTTTTGAGAATGGATACACCCGATCTCGCATTACCAGGTCATAAGCGAACCCCATGCCGCTGGTGTAAGTGCTTGTTGCCTCGTCGGCCAGCTCCTTACTTCTGATCGTCTCATACTCCAGCCGGATGTTTTCCAACTTGTACACGAGCTTGCTTGTGTCTGAGCCTCGGACAACTTGGTTTGCGGGAACGAGGGTTAGTTCGAAGACCAGATCGTTATACAGTGCTTGAGGGTATACAACACCGTGATCAGTTAAGATTTGGTGATCCAGCTTGATGCGATACTTATTCTTGTATATTGTCTCCAGCTTGGTTTCCGCATCCACGCCTGAGGTCTTCTTGTCGCCAGCACCAGAGCGGATCTTGCACAAATCCACACTCTGAATGCCCTCCATAAGCATGTTGTCCCGCTCATCGGTTGATTTGAATAAGTCTTCGAAGATCTTGTAGATGTCGTACCCAACCGTGTCCTGGACAGTGGTGGCTGCAAACTTTACAACGAATTTGTCCACCAGGGCCCGAGAAACATTTTGCACGAGAAAGTTGTTTGCATGGCCGCCGGCTAGGCTGATGTTAAACACCAGGGCCAGCGAGCCGGACACAATGACATCGTGCTCGCCAAGCTTGGGCACAGAGACATAAAGTGTCTCGCCGGGGTTGGCCTCAGAGGGGTTGAATGTGATGCGCTTGACGGTTCGCTCTGCTTTCATGGCGCCCAGTGTCTTTTCACTGTGAGATGGAAGTAGATTCGGTTGCACAGCCATGGTATATATTTGTGTTTTTAAAATTATATTTATATACCCACGATGGCCGAAGGCGGATATGATATACCTGGTGATAATGAGAATCCTTGGGTTGACTGGAACATAGACCACGATGATGACGACGACGACGAACAAGAAGTTGACACAACAACACCCTTTGAACCAGGCGGTACATCCACCCCATACCATGGCGGTGAACAACATGAAATGAATACGATGCCTACTGAGCAGAGTGGTCTGCCAGATGATTCTTTAACCATCCCTCTGCTTGGAGAAATCATAGACGGAAATGAAAAAGCAGAGAGAATCGATAAAGCCATGGACTGGATCAAAAAGGTGCGTCCAAAAGTAAACCTAGCGAAAATAGGACCAATTGGTTTTGGTAAAAAACCAGCAAATTCTGGCAAAATAGTTGCCTTTGGTCCAAAAGGTGGTGAAACTCTCATTTTCAAGCAAGATGGGAGCTTTCTTAAATCGTTCACAGACAAGTTCAAAACACCCCTTGGCCCAAGCGCTGAAGAGCTTGTCTCTGAAGAAAATACATCAATAAGGGAAGAAAGTCAAAGATTGAAGGAGACAGAAAAACAACTGAAGGAGGATGAAAGGGCTGCTGTGGAAAAACAACAAGCAGCAAATGAGGTGCAAAACCTCAGAAACAAAATTGAGCAAACTCAAGCGAGGAGGGAGGCTCTGGAGCAGGAACACGGTTCAAGAGTTGAAAATCAAGCCGAGATAGACCGCCTAAAAATGTTGGAAAAGAATCTTCAACGAGATCTTGAAAACCAGAAAAAAGAATTAGGGGCCCTGCAAAAAATACAAAAACGAACAGACAAAGAACGCGCCCAAGTACAGGCAAAGGTTGACAAAGCCAGAACACGCCTTTCTGCTATGGTGAAGGAAAGAAATGAAGTTGAAGCAGGGCTAAACTCAACTAAACCTCTTGATGAGTTAAACGAAAGAGAAGCTGAGCTTGAACGACAAAACGCTGAAGACAAGCGCGTGATAGAGGATGAGAACACTTCTCCCTCTGAAAGAGAAGCAGCGGAAGCCCGGGTTGCTGAGCGAGAAGAAGAGCTGGAAAGGCTCCGACCACAGGTTCAAGAAAGGGAACAAGCACTGTCTTTGAGAGAGAGGGTCAGAGAAATCTTCAAGAAATACGGATGGACCCTGCAAGCGATTGTTCTGGCAGCTGGCATCACCATCAGCGCTGTTGTACTCGCTACCTTGAACGGCCTGGCAAAGGCCACCAAGGCTATTGGTAATGGGCTTAAAGAGCTTGGCAAAAAGGCAGCCAGCGCCTTGCCTGGCCTCATTGGCTCAATTGTGAGCTTCATCTTCAAAACGGCTGGGTCGGTCATCTCCTTTCTGGGTGAACACGCCTGGCTGCTCATCCTTGCCGTGGTGGCCTTCCTTGTTGAAAGGATCACCAAGCGTTCGAAGTCTTGAACACTTATCTCAACCAAACGAAAAGGCCTGCTAAAGCAACCGCACCCACACCAACGAGTGTCTTGGAGACGTGATGTGAGTCTGGCTGTGGTTCGGGTGCGGGGGTTGGTGCTGGTTGTGGTGTGGGTGTGGGCGTGGGTGTGGGGGTTGGGGTTGGTTTGGGCGCAATGCCCTGTGCCTATGTGGCCTGTTTATGTATCGGGTTTAATGGGTGACTGTTTGGTGGATTGATCTTTGTTTGTCCACCGTCCATGTGGCGAAGGGAGGCTTTTTTTGTGCCAAGATTAACACCACTGTTCACACCCAGCTTCATCCCTTACGTTGCCTCCTGCAGATTGTTGTTATACCCGATCACACTCTCTGTGTTGATAATCATGCGCGAAGGCATGAGCCAGCTTCCGGGTGCTGTCGCAAAGTCCAGGCGAACTTTTGTTGCTTGGATGGCAAGCTGGTAACGCTGCACGCTAGTTGCGATGTCGTTCAGGATTATGGCCTCCTCTAGATGGGTGAGGAATACTCTCTGCGTTTCGAAGGCCCTGCCTCCTTTTCCAATGATGCTGCTGCGGGTTTTGGCTTGTGAACCAAGAATGCAGTACACAAAGGCCTCGATTGATTGGTTCATACGCGCGAGCCCTGGCTGTGTTAGCCCCTGCCGTAATTTGGCACAAAATGCTCGAACTGGGTGTCCGCCCCTTGATCGTTGCGGACAAAAGTTATTCCATTGGCACGATAATTGGGATCTTTTCTGTCAGTGACGCGCTCATCATCGAACAGAGCTAGATCAGAGTCTGGATAAGTGTAATCGGTAGAGCTGGTGCCCTCTCCTGTTATCCAAATGTAGACATTCCCTAGACCGTGGTTCTTGCCGTATGTGTAACGGAAGTCAGAACTGGGGTCGATGCCGAACTCGATGCAAAGCTTCTTGTACGCGTCGATGTTGTACTTGTTGTCTTTCTGGGAGAATGGGGGGTCGTCTGGCAAAGCACTCACGCTTTGTTCCCCGCCCATCTGGTAGAGTATTCGCCTTGTTGTGAAATAAACGTGAAACCGGTAAAACGACCGAAGCTGGGGGGCTAGGGATAGACTGGAGTTCTTATCGAAGAGAATGTCACGCGAGATTCCACAGCCTGTTGTTGCACACCACAGGGCGAAGGAGAGTTGTTGTGGCCAAAAGCTCATATGTGGGCCACCCATCCACTTTCGCCCGTATTTTGCGGTTGAGAAGGCTATCTGTGTGTCCCTGAATATGTTTCTGTATTTCGTTGTGAAATAATCAGTTGGCGTGACGTAAATCTTTTGCTCTTTGTCATTTAAGATTGCGCTAATCATCATGTCTTTGTCAATTGCGGTGTCGAAAGCAATGGCCGGGATTGATAACATTTTTTGCCCCAACGATAACTGATAAGGGAAACCTCCGTCATAGACAAGGCCAAGAGCATCTCTTTCAGCGCCAGTCCAATCTTTGTGGGACATTTCTGTGATAAGCCCCCATGAGCCGGGGGCCTTTTTGTAAAGCACTTCCCCTGTGGCGGTTTTGTGGTCGTCACCATACTCTACTTGCACTTCAAAGTGAGACATATAGGCGCGAGGGAAACTCTTTTTGAAGTCTGAGAGCGCCTTGGCCTTGGCCGCGGCGTAGAGCTTGGCAGCCTCCGGCGAACTCAACCAAGCAATTTCAGGATCTGTGTGTGGTGGCTTTGGCGCGACATGAGTATAGGCGTTTGGAGGCGAATAAAAAGGAGGTGGGGGGCCGTAATTGTGGCCGCCGATGTTTATACCAAGATTTGAATTAGGATTAAATCCACCAGGCCGTCTGCCAAACATGATTGTATATAATTATAATTTAAAATGTTTCCTGTGTATATTTATGTTTTTCCAATAAACTTACATGTACACACCATGGTTGTGCTTACAGTTACCACAACTTCGAACCCCTACACTCTGTACTTTGATCACGTGATCCAGAATGCACACTTCATCCGCCTCCTGTCTGCCTCGTTTTACAATTCGTGGCATAACTTGGCAGAAAAAGTGAAAATAGCCGCAGTCGTTTCTGGTGATAACCCAAAGACTACCACCATTGACATTGGCCCTGGGTTTGTTACTCCTAATATCCTTGCAGACATGATAAATGGTAAATTTAAAGAAAAGGGTATTGCTCTGCAGGCAAAACCATATGAACTTGGCGTTCTTTCTATTTTAAACCCAGGACAAAAATACATAATATGGGTTTCCCCAAATATCTCAAGATTGTTTCATATAGAAATAAAAACATATCCTAATTTTACCATAAAAGGTTTCAAACTTCCAGGCACATACTTTGTCTACTGCGATCTGCTTGACAAAGAACAGAACCTTCTCAATGGTAAACCTTCAAGCTTATTGGCTCGTTTTGATGTAACCGGAAAACCTTTTGAGAAGATAAGTTACCAAGGGACCCAACATGGCGTCTGGCATATTGTCGATTGCCTTGATAAACATGTAAATGACATCACACTGTCGATCAGAGATGGAAAGGGCAACCTCGTTGACTTCAAAGGAATGCCCTGGGAATTTGAAATTGAAATAAAATAAACTTATATATACTCGCCTCTGTCATGGTTGTGTTGACATTTGTCACGACTTCGAACCCTCACACGATTTATTTCGACCACCCACTGCCGATGCCCAATTACATCCGGCTCCTGTCTGCCTCACTCACCAACTCGTGGTACAACTTGAAAGAAAGAGCGGTTATCTCAGCACCTAACAGTACTGGAAAGAATACTGAAGTGTTCTTAGTTCCAGGGTTTTACACAGTGGACAACTTTGTAAAAGATTTCCTTGAGATAAAAACGAATAGACCAGTTATTGATCTAACAGTTGATAAACTCACAGCAGAAGGAATAATGTTAATTAAAAGTCCCAATAATGTAACGTTTAGTAAAAATCTGACAGACTTTCTGGGTATAAGTGGTACACCGTTTTGGAGCGCAGTTGTCAAAGGGTTTACATCTCCAAGCACTTACTTTGTCCACTGCGACCTGGTTGACAAAGAACAGAACTTGCTAAATGGCAAACCTTCGAGTGTGTTGGCGCGCTTCGACATTCGTGGGAAACCATTTGAAAAGATTCATTACCAACCAACACCACAGCATGTCTTGCGTGACGTCTCGTCTGGCGAATTTGTTAACTCTATCACACTGTCTGTGCAGGATAAAGATGACAACCTCTTTAACTTCAATGGGGCGCCTTTGGAATTTGAAATTGAGATAAATTAAAAAATCATATATATACCCCATGCCATGAGTTCTGCTAAAGTGCTTCCATCGGCCCCCGAATACAGCGAGACACAACAGCTATACCCTATGCGTGAGATCACTCAAATTAATGCAGAAGACTTCCGGCTCAAAAAGATCTCTGACTTGCTTAAAGAGCTGTCTGACGAAGCCGAGCATTACAGACAAGTCGCAAAAAAATATAAACGAACCCAAGCCTTAGTTCATTACTCGGCGGTTGGCCTTGGGTCGCTTTCTGTTGGGCTGTCATCAGGTGCCCTTGCAACTGCATTGACTGGGTTCGGAATTCTTGCAAGTCCAGCACTTGCCGGCGTCGCGACCCTCTGTGGACTATCCTCTGTTGGCTTTACAGCTGCTAACAAGCGATTGGAGCGAAAAGTGACCAAACACGAGAAAATTTATACACTGGCCCTGGCTAAACGCAACTCTGTCTATGAACTGGTCTCAAAGGCTCTGGAAGACAAGATTATCAGTGATGCAGAATTCACCATAATTACTCGTGAGGTTGAAAAATATCACGAACTCAAAGCTGCAATCAGGGATGGTGTTAAGGCTAAAAAAAACGTTGGCACTCAAACACAAGCGCCAGACCTCGAGAAACTCAAAAACGAACTTCGCAAGGAAGTCAAACAAGAGTTTCAAAAAAAGATAAGTCTTCTCACCGCAGCCTCCAAATCCGATTTGAGAGATTAAATTCAGGTTTTAATCTACAAATCTTGATGGAAAAATCCCGCCACACATAGACCAATAATGCCGAAGCGCCCCAAAAAACTTTTTCAAAAAATAAATTCCGAAGCTCCCCACAAAAACTTTTTCAAAAAATAAATACCGAAGCGCCCCAGAAAAAGTTTTTTCAACAAAGTTGGGGCGCTTCGGTATTTGTGGGGCGCTTCGGTATGTCCGAGAAGCCTCAAAAAGTCGTAATTTTCTAAATACAGCCTTTACACAACAATACCGGAAGTCACGGGAAACCCCCAATTGAAAAATTGTAATCTCTAAATATAGCCATGACTGAGTTTGGCGCACGGCTCAATGAACTTGACAAAGAACACAAATTTGCCATCCTTCGCTCGCTATACGGCAGCGATTACACAAAAGAAATACACCGCTTGTGCCTGCCGGAAAAACTTTATCAGTTATGCGAAGATGTGGGGTTGGCAGAGATTGGGCAGCAATATCTTCAAAAACATTACAATGACATGGAGATTGAACGCTGGGACCGAAGACTCCTGTCTTGTTATGACTGTTGTGGCTCCTTTTTGCAATCAATAAATTCTTGTGAACTTTATTGTAAAAGATGCGGCCGTGTGGAAGTGCTTGATGATGCTCCGGCATGTACAAACAATGTCAACAGACCAAGTCATCGGTCGGGACGAAGTTACGTGTTTTGTTATGCCTTGAACAGGCTTATAAAAAAGCTCAAATATCTGCCTGTTCAGTTGACTCTCGATCAAATCCATGAAACGAAACGTGTATTCAAACAAATAGAAGGCCGGCTTCCGAGAATATCTTATACATTTGTGATCTACAAAATCCTGAACATTATAACACCGCTTGAAGCCCCCCAACGAGTGATTGTAAATTACCTGAGACAACAATGGATGTCTGATGCGGTGATAATCAAAAACGAATATTTATGGCATAATACATTCAGAACTCTAGAGTAAGCATTGCCGCTTGCTTCATTAAAAAGGCTTCCAAAACGGCCTTGTCATCGCCTGTGTTTGGAGTTGTGGCAGAGTCATCGGTGTAAGTATAATTTCTGATTCTTCCTTTTAACTTTGATAGATTATCATGAAAACATTCAACAGACCTTTGGATTTCCCTCAAAAAATCTGTTTTTTTAAACTCCCAAATTTCAGTGAGATCGAGCAATTTCCAAGCGAACATTGCAACAGGTTTTGGCCCTTCTCTACGCGGGTTAGAGAACGCTTCTTTCATAGCGTTTAAACGTAGAAATTCAGCATTTTCGTCACGGGCTGTGAACGTCATTCTTATTTTGCCATATGTAACCAAAATCTCTTTAGTGGCAATTAAACCCATGACATGTTCAAACAAAGCAATTGATTGTGTTGCTCCAAGATCAATAAGTTCTGCTTGATTGATCTTGATGTTTTGTTTGCTGAATAGATAACAGACCCCCCAGGCAAGAGTTGATTTATTTTTTGTCTTGTATGTTCTCCCGGCGTTGAGAAAAGAATTGTGAGCTAAACTTGGTTCAAGCTGTTTTAAAGAACACATTATGAAATAGCCGTCAACAAACAAGCCTTTGGAGACCATGTCACCACTCAAAGCAAGCCCTGTTTGTATCTGATCGCGATAATAGCTAGGGCACTTGAACTCTAACAAATTTAATGTGTTATCTTTGTCTAGAAAATATCCGTCTCGACTACAAGTGACCTTTCGATAAAGCGGATGCTCGCTTGACAGATAAGAGAAATGCTGTGACCAAAAACGGAAACAGAATGTTTTTGCTCAAAACACTTGCGTATAATCGGCTCAAACAGATTGCACATGAATGGGATTAGTTTCTAGAGAAACTGTGGTGCTGCGTCGGTGGGGGGATGAAACACGAGAATTTAGTTTTATCGACTGAGTCGATAAGGTAAATTGACCACCGTAAAAAGATTCAAATAGCTTGAATAGCTCGATTCGCTCCGACGAAGGGCTAGCGCTCGAAACGTCAGCTATTTGAATCTTTTTACGGTGGTCAATTTACCTTATCGACTCAGTCGATAAAACTAAATTCTCGTGTTTCAAACAGATTGCCCCAGGTACAAGCCGCATTGTTGAGCATGTGTGTTGGCTGAATTAATTCATGAGCAAGCTGTGCCGTGATTCAAATGGCGACGATCCTGTCAGGGCAGAAACTTCAGAGGCACCAATTGTATTTTGTCTGGCTGAGAGCCAGTCGGCACTCTTTTGTTTCAGGCCAGTGTTTCTCGATTTGAGAAAGTTCATGAAAGCTTGTGTTGTCGCCATCATTGATATACGAATGGTGAATGTTTTTTCAATTGGCTAATCATCATGTCAAAGTGTAACATAAGACTTCATGGGCAGATCATTTTTGGTTGTTTATGTCATTGTGATCTGATGGATAATGCTGTTTTAAAACTTCAAGAAGTGCAAGCTGTTCTAATGCTAATTCTTCAAAGAATTGTTTTGTGTATTGATTTACATGTTCAACAGATTCAGAACATTCCACGGGTTGTTTAGGGCCCAACCCCCTCCATATAAAACAATGACGACCAGATTTAGGATGGTTTCTTAAAATTGTTTTTCTTCCACGGCCCATCGTTTATATACAGGGGTTTTATTTTCTTCAATTGGTGATCTCGTACCGGACCAGCGTTCACCGTAAGTAGTTAGGAGCGTTGGTGCATTCGGGATCACCAAAAATAAGGCCCCAAATGCCCGAGTTACGGCCTCACACGAGGAATGACAATGACTCGTGTGAGGCCGTAACTCGGGCATTTGGGGCCTTATTTTTGGTGATCCCGAATCACCAACGCTCCTAACTACTGGTGGACTAACTTGGTGTCCTTCTATTAAATATTAACTACAAATTCTAATTTTAAAACACCACTAAATCTTCAATATTTCTTCTTTCTCTTAATTTAGAAAAAAAAACTATTTCCTCCCAAACATACCCAAATATCACCGAAAAATTTACAAAACACCCCATAACATAGATTCATGGGATGAGCAGAGAGTTTTTGGATTGATTGAAACGTGAACGAGATATTTCCATTAAAGCCATGTCAAGTGGCGGAAAAATGGCGTTTAGGTTTATTCCTGCTGAATCACCTCTGATTTATTTGTCTTCGGCGATTGTAACTACTGCTAATCAACTGAAGGTTCCTGCGCTCCGTTTTCAGTCGTGCATTTACATGCAGGCTACCAGTTTTGGAAAATCCACACAGTTTACTCGCATGCCAATTCAGCTAAATCATTAGTTCAACGTTTATTAGTAGAGGGTTTGTACGCACGGCTAGGTACTATATTGACACTTAAACAAAATCATTGATTGATTTTATGAACCTCAATCGAATGTGCGAGTTCAGGACTTTATCTGTCACGTAATATTCGAAATTTCCATCACGCGACTAGATCTATCACGCATTACCGGTACAATTGTGATTTATAAGATAATGCATTTTAGTTACACTAAACTGGAAGACAAATCTCTAGGTTTAATAGAAAGCTAAAACGAAATTTTTTACCAGCTTTTAGTAGAGATTTACTACAAACTATAATCGTCTAATCGTGTAATCGGTAATTGTATTTACCGCCTACCGGGGTCCTGGGCTCATGGGCTCATTTTGTCACGCATTCAGCTTCGACGAACTTCGACAGTTCGTATTACTCGGTGTTTACTTGCTTGTCGATGAGGCTAAATCAACAATTTAACATTTGCTTGAACCAATATGGAATGGACAATCCAATGTATGAGCTCAGGACTCTATTTGTCAGGGCAAACAATCATGTCAGGGATCGATACGACTTATAACTCATGTGTTTACATGCAGAGAGAGCGTGAATCGTTGCAACTAAGTATTGACAAGAACTAACTGCAAGGTCAGTGCGCGAGCTTTAATGATTCAGCAAGGTCCCAAGAGCAATCTAAACAACAAGATTATGGCCAGGAAAATTCGTATGTAACATCTTGATGCTTTAGAATTCAAATATCACGACCGTTCATTCCAATATTCGGAGCATCGGAGTAGAATTCGGGTGTTGATACTATGATTTTCCTGGGTATTTTCAGAGATATTGCAATGAATTTTGCCTTCAGTTAGTTTTAACTGCTATAAATAATATTTAAGGACAGTTTTTATTTCATTAACTAAGAAATTGCGTTAACAAATTGATTCTGCAATACTTTATTTTCTTAGATTTGGTCCTTCTCTCATTGTGAGAACCATTCTGTAGTCACGTTGCTTTAACGGCTGTAGTCGCAAAAAAATAACAGGTCCCAAAAATTTTATTCTCGATTTTACCAGATCTAGAATGGTTCTGAACCGTGGTAAAAATTGTTTCAAAAAAAAAGGTTGCACTTTGGCGATATTTGGATCAGAAGTTGTGCTAATTTGCATAATCACGCAATCTTTCATGATATGGGTGAGCATTGAAAGCTCTTGATTGACACCTGTCATTCCAAATGACTTGAAACTAGGCATGTTAACTAACATAGGTCCAGTCTTTATTCATGTGAAAAATAAATAAAATTCATTGTATTCTGTAACCAGGGGTGGTATGTAGTTTTGATGTTTATTTTAGTGGATTGTTTGGTATTTGGGGGAAAAAAACCAGGGGGGGTGGTCTAACTCCCAGGAGAAAAATCGCGAAACCAAACCACTTTGTGTTTTTGAGTTATTGAGTGGTTCCTACAATCTGGCAAAGTTTCATCAAAATTGGAGAGATGGCATGTATCACCCCTGCCTGGTCCTCTGGTGGACTCGGTCTTAATACTCCAAATTTATCAGCAACACAGAAAAAAAATTATCTTGAGAAAAACGTTTTAACCGATGCAAAACATAGACGAAGTCAATTAAACGGTTACAAAGCGGCTTGGACTAAAAAGTTCAAAAAGGGGGAAATAACTGAAGCGCAGAAGCAAATACAACATCAAGGAATAGACCGTTCAAGGAAAGCATTAAATGATTACATAAAGTATTACACAAAGAAAGCAGGAACATTTCAAGGCTCGGGAATCAAGACCCGAAAAAGGGGTGGAGCTGGTGGGGCGGTTAATTATTTCTCCAATCCGAAAGATCTTCTGCAGAAACTTGAAGTCATTATTGGCTCTATCCTTGCTGGGAATACAAACATCGACATAAGAAATACTGGGATTGCAATTCTCGATCTTCTTCTGAAAGAGGCATTGATCAATAAATCCCAGCATGAAAAGATATATAGAAACTATTTCAAAACATAAAATGGAAAGAGAAATTGTTTTATCATCTTACGCCGTTAAGAACGGCAGCAACAAACCTGAAAATTTCACAACAAAATTTAATCGGCCAATTGTTTTGGAACCAAATGAACAATATGTTGTGGGGCTTAACAGAATTATCAATATGAGTTTTACGTGGTATAACATCAATGCTGGGTATAATAATCAACTGATCAGGTTCTCCTCTGACAGCGGGAGAACATTTCAGGATATCGCTTTCCCCGCTGGGGTTTGGACATATTCCGAGATAAATCATTTCATTCAAAAAGCAACAGTGGTGAAAGAATCTGGAAAAGAGGATGTTTTTCCAATCAATCTGGCTTTCAACACCACAACCTTCAGAGTAACAATAACAATGGCCGAAAATTATCAACTGGGTTTCACCCAATCAAATTTCCATGATCTTGTGGGTTTTGATAAAAAGATTCTGAAGGATAAAGTTAATGTTGGCCCCAGAGTACCAAATTTAAGTCAAGATACTGACTTGTTAAACATTCATTGCGATTTGACAAATGATTCGCTTGTGGATGGGGGAGAGACTGACATCATTTATTCCTTTTTCACAATCTGTTCTGCAGGCATCATATAGTTTTACCCTTGAACCCATGAGAGTAACATTCAGCCCGGTGAATAAAAACACAATAAGCTCCATTCAAATCTATATCACGGATGGGAAAAGAAGAATTGTCAACCTGAATGGTGCAGACACAGCATTCTCGTTAATATTAAAAAAGAATATAAAATGAAAGCATATGAATTTTCTCATTATTATCATCCCCAATTAGGGAAGTTTGTTCACAAGCATAAAGGAACGGGCGTCATTTTTGATTCCATCTTTAAGCCGCTGAAAAAGATGGCGGCGCCAGCCTTGAAGGGAGTGGCATCAGCTGTTTTCAAGAAATTCGCGAAGCCAGTCGCGAAAAAAGCATTGGACGCAGGAATTTCTCACGCTGGGGAAAAACTAGGTAAAGCAGCGGCTGAAAAATCTGGTGATTTAATCATGAAAAAACTAGCAAATATGAGGAGAGGTGTGGCTTCCAAAGCGATGACACCTAAAGGTGTTGAAGGGATTACATCCAAAAACCAACCTCGGGCCGCCTCAGCGGTAAGACCGCGGCCAAGAAAACAGGAGAGTGCTGATGATATATTGAACAGATTAATCAGTGGCCAAGGAATCAACCTCAGAGGAACCAGAAGAATAAAGCTTTAAAGAAAAAATAAAATATAATATAAAATGGCTTTTCGATCGAGTGAATATTTACAAAGAAATGAATTAGTAAGGTTCCAGTTGGACAGTGTAATCGAGGCCCCAGCTAATGACGCCCATCAAAAAAAGAATGGTTATAAATTCACCATCAATGATAGATCGGCGTTTTATGACTGGCATAATGCTTATTTCGAAGTGCAATTTCAACTCCAGAAATTAGCAGATGGGGCTGGATATGCGGCTGCTAATAGGATAACAGTAATAAATGGTGCCCATTCCCTGATTAAGCATATGACGCTTAAATCTGCAGGAAAGATTGTTTATGAACCTGATAATCTGCATAAAGTTACTTTTGTTAAAAATTTGTTAGAATATTGTGATGACTTCAGCAGATCAGTAGCAAAGAACAGTTTTTGGTATTTAGATGTGAATGCAACAACAGCTGCGAATAACACAGGATTTGAAGCGAGGAGAATACAAACTCAGGCAGTTCGAGACAATGGGGCTGGAGGCGCTAAAGATGTTAATGTTATTATCCCCCTGAATCGTTTTGCCTTTTTCGAAGAACTTGATGATAAGCTGCTGGTTCCTATGCAGCTGCAATTCGAAATTAATCTCCAGAATGATGACGAATTAATTCATATGGCCAACGGCACCGATGCTGGAAGAGTTGTCATCAACAGATTTTTGCTTTGGGTGCCAAGATTAACGCCAAAAGATTCTCTTTATGACAAATTTGTTAGTTCATTCCTGAAAGAATCGCAATGGAAGTATCTAAGGGAGACATATGAACATTCAGCTCCTGCACAGTCATCAGGATTCTTTCAAATATCAGCTTCAATTGATAATGTTAAACATATTTTTGTTTGGCTGAAAAGAGTCAATGATGCTGTTGCAGAAGATAGCCCGTATCTCTTTGACACTTTCAAGCTGAATGCAGCAAATAATAACTCATCCTTGTCAACCTGCCGATTGGAGTATGGAAATGGGGTGTTTTATCCCGAAACAGATTATGATACTGAATCGAAAGTAAGAATATTTAATGATGTCATGGCTTATGCAATGAGGAAAAATGATTATAATAGCGGGACTCAATTGAATTTGGCTAATTATAAATCTCTTTATAGCCTCATTTATTTCGACTTGTCTTATCAAGCTGAAAAAGTAACAAGTGATCCTAAACAACTGATATTCAGATATACGCTGAATCAAAATGCGGCCGCAAACTTCAATGTACATGCGGTAGTTCTATACGAGGAAACAGCTAAGATTAATAAAGTTGGAAATGAATTGGTTATTGCTTAATTTTAATAATGATATGTTATTAAAATGTCAACATATCATGCATACAAAGTAACTTTATCTCAAGGGCAAGGAGAAAAACTCGCAAGAGCCTATAAAACAAACAGTCCTCTTACACTCAGATTGGATAGTAGCCAAACAAGTGGAAATCATGAATTGATGCTTACACCCAATCAAATAAAAAGAATCATTAAAGCCAGGTCACTTGGCAATGGCGTAGAAATAAAAATATCAAAAACACAAATCCGCAAAGTAATGAGAGAAGGAGGATCTTTATTTTCTGCTATTATGCCTCTAGCTAAAACACTTATGCCAACCCTAGCTAAAACACTTGGGTTATGAGCACTTGCTGGTTTGGCGAGTGAAGGAGCAAGTCAAGTAGTTAAAAAGATAAGCGGAAGTGGGCAGCAAAGCGGCGGCCAGATTGGCGGGTTTCTCATTCCGCAAAATAAAATCAATCAACTGATTCGCAATCAGCATTTGCTGACAGCTAAGCAGAGGCAAGATATTCAAAATGCCCTTCAATCGGGAGGGGAAGTAGTTGTGAGGCCAACTGAAAGACAATATGGAGGAGCATTAGGTACTATTTTAGCAAGTATTGGTATTCCGCTGGCTATTGATGCAATTAAAAATATGTTTGGAAAAGGCGCACCAAGAGTGGGTCGGCCAAAAGGAAAAGGAGCACCAAGAGTGGGTCAGCCAAAAGGAAAAGGCGCGCCAAGATTGGGCCGTCCACCAGCATATTCAGGATATCCAGGCCAACCTCCTCCATTCTTTGGCAACTAGGGGAGAAATACAGTTGGAATGGGACAAAGTAAAAAAAAAAATGGAAAAAAAGCGAAACGGACAAAGAAGGGAAAAGGACTTCTGTTAGGACCAAACAGCCCGCTCAACAAGATTCCGTTCCTAGGAGCAATATTCTGAGGCCACCCAAATTTGTAATTAAACCGCTGTCAAATATTGATCTGTTGAATTGGATAAAATATCTCAAGATTCCAAATTTCAAAGGAATATATGCAAGGGATGAAGCTATGCCCAGAAAACACAGCCCATGCATCATCAATCTTGATTCGCTTAAAAATGCAGGAACTCATTGGGTTTGCTGCGCACCATCACACGATAAAAAGTTTATATGGTATTTTGATAGTTTTGGCATGGGTTATCCTCTCGAATTCAAAAGCGCTGGGAAACAAATACTTTATAACACAAGTCAGTATCAAAACATAAACAGTGTTCTTTGCGGTTATTATTGCCTGTATTTCCTTCATCAATGGGCAATGAAAAAAGATTATTATGATATCTTGAAACCTTTCAGTTTGATTGACACAATGTTTAATGAGAAGTTTATTAAAGAATATTTCAAATAAAAATGGAAACATATTGTGTCAAAGAAAAAAGAGTTACTAGATGCGTTGAGCCATCTGGTTATATGACGGCTAAAAATGGCAGGCCAATGTTTTTCTGCCATTGCGCTTCATGCGGAATTAAAAAAACTAGATTCGTGAAACAAGGGAACTCGGGAAACTAAGTCGGCCCTCACAAGGTGGGGGCTACAGCGGAGCTGGTTTTTTCGATATAGCCGACAGTCATTCACTCGGTGAAATTGCCTTAAAAAGTGGGGTCAAAGGCCTCTATAATCTTGGCCGTATTGGGTTATCCAAAGCGGTTAAATCAGATTTTGCCAAACGAAAGATTAAAGGTGCGGTGAATAAATATCTTGATCAAGGATTGGACGCATTTACAAGGGACATTTCAAAGAAATTAGATCCCTTATCCGGCCGTGGAATTGATGCTCATGCTTTGATAGGAAAACTTCCAAGGCCTAAAGGAGGATTTACCCTTCCCGGTCATCGTTATACAGGACCATATAACCTGCTCCACGAACAGGTTAAGTTCGATCCAAACACTGGGGAAATTCTGGAAATTTATCAACAGCCGACAGGTAAAACAGATGCAGTTGCCATGCAGCATGACGTTGATTATTCAGTCTGTGCAAATAAACCAGACCCACGTAAATGTAAAAATAGAGCCGATAGAAAAATGGTTGCCGCTTTGGATGAGATACCATGGAAACAAAGGCAGTGGGGACATTCGTTCGCTAGAAATGTGATAAATTCAAAACAGAAACTTGGCCTCGGCGTTTCAAAAAACGGCAGAAGGTTTTGAGTGACGGCTGGGCTCAAAATCTAGCAAACGAATTACATCGGCCGATAACACGCCGCTTCCCAAAGAGAAGAGTGATGTCATATGGAATCGATAAGATATGGGCAGCTGATTTAGCTGAGATGGGGAAATATTCTAAGTGGAACAAAGGAATAAGATATCTCCTGCTGGTGATCGATGTTTTCTCAAAATATGGCTGGATTCGCCCATTAAAAGACAAAAAAGGACAGTCCGTGGCTGATGCTTTTAAAGATATATTTGGCACGAAGCGGCAACCGAAAATGATTTGGGTGGATCAGGGTAAAGAATTTTGGAACCGCATTGTTCAAAATTTGCTGGATAAGCATGGCATCGCTTTGTATTCCACTCATAACGAAGAGAAATCATCTATTGTCGAGCGCTGGAACAGATCTGTGAAAGAAAAACTCTGGAAGCTTTTTTCGGCTAATAATAACACTGTTTATTACGACAAACTAGACATGTTAGTCGATGAATATAATCACGCTTATCATTCTAGCATAATGATGAGCCCCGTTCAAGCGAGTCAAAACAAAAATCAAACAAAGGTTTTCGCTAATTTATATGGGGACATGATTTATTCTAAACACGTATCAGCGAAATTTAAAATTGGCGATAAAGTTCGAATATCGAAATATAAGCGAAAGATATTCGATAAAGGTTTTACCCCGAACTGGACAGAAGAAATATTTGTTATTGACGAAATATTGAACACAAATCCTGTAACGTATAAATTAGTTGATCTGTTGGGAGAGAAAATAACTGGGTCATTTTACGAACCTGAGCTTCAAAGGACAACACAAAGCGTGTTTCGAAGTGAAAAAGTTATTCGCCGCGATTACAAGCGAAAGAAAGCCCTGGTAAAATGGAAAGGTTATTCTGATAAATTTAATAGTTGGATTCCGCTGAGTGATGTAGAAAATCTCTGAGATGCGCATGCGTGACCTATGTTTTCTACCACATGTGTGAGCGCTGGCCGAACTTCGCTAATATAAGGGTGCTTGAAACATACAGTATATCGGAGAGGTACCTAGATATCCCATAGTCGAAAAAGTGGGGGCGTCTATGTGATATCTTTGTACCCCTCCCCGATGGCATAACGCAAAACCCCACCGTTGAATTAAAAAAACCTCTCAAGGGAACAGGGTGGGAGAGAAGTGGAAGGAGGAAGTTCCCTTGAGAGGTTCTGTTGGCCAACAGTTTTGCATTTTTTTATTTTTATGCAGTGATGATTTAATGCTAAAGCGAAGCGGTTTGATTAGACTTTGAATTATCGTTAAAAATCAAGGGATACCCAAATGACACTTTACCATCGCTTTATTTTAGCGATATTTTCAAAATGACACTTTTTTTTACCCTAGCGGTTCAAAATAACACTTTTTTACCGCTTGACGTGCCGGGGTGACACTTTACCGCTAAATATTTTAGCAGTCATTTTTTGATTTCATTTGAAATTTTGAAAACCGCTAAAAGTGAGCACTTGCTCATTTTTTTATGATTTTAGCGGTAAATTTAGCGGTGGGGGAAGTTGCTTTTTGGGTTTTGACTCGATTTCTCTAAGCAGGGGGCTTTGGAAATTTATGTTTTGGCCCAGAATCACCATTTTATATCTACTAATTTCGAAACCCAAAGAAAGTACTCTGAAAATCATGGCAGGAGGCAGTGCTACTATTGAATGCCTGGCAAATGGGGACCCCAGTCCACAGTATGTTTGGAAAAATGCAGCTGGTGCAGTTGTTAGCAATGGCAGACATCTCAATCTACAAAACATAAACGACAGTGATGGAGGAAACTACATTTGTACTGCAACTAATAACCTGGGATCTAACATGCGCTCCGTTTTTGTTCTAGTTACAAGTAAGTCTAATTTTCGTATTCTTGGGGAGCAGGAATGGTGTAGTGGTGACTTGCTTCCCACCAGTGTGGCTTGGGTTCGAATCTCGGGGGCGACGCCATCTATGAGTTGAGTTTATACCATATCATCACTGCACACTCATTACCTCACCGCGTAAGGCTAAGTTATGGGAAGAATCCGCGACTGCAGAGGCAATAGGCATGCAACGATGATATACACTGCAGGGTGGGTGGGTGGGTCGCCAAAGTCGACTGTCGTCCCGGAATACCGATGGAATGACCACGTTTTAGGCGGAGCGACCAAATTTATACTCAAGGAGAGCAAAGCATTACCACTACTACAAGCGTGCGCAATCACGGGGAAATGCGAAGAGATTACTTTAACTTCTGCTATGAGCTAATTAATTATGCAGTGAGAATAGTTGTTGGTTCTCGTCCTTGCTCCTAGAGTTTTTTTCCAGGTACTCCGTTTTTCCTCCCTCCACAAAAGCCAACCATTTACAAAGTCCATTTCGATCCGAAAACAGTGGACGTAGAAGCCACCGCATGGATTCCACTGAAATTATGTGTATAAGAAGTGGATCATTTAAAGTCACTAGCTAGATAAATGTTTTTCAAGGCTGTGCTGTATACTTCTGACACTGTTTACAATAGATAACGTTAAATATTAGGGTTGGCCCAACTGAAATTGGCTTAGACCCGGGTTTTGTTAAACACCGTCTAAACTTCCTGGATGCTGAATTTAAGCCAGGCATGGAAAACATAAACAGTGAAAGTGCAAAAGAATTTGAAAATTCCTTCAAGAAAGAGGTATTTATTTGAATTTCTATGATCATATAGCTATCTTACGTATGCATCTAAAGAAGGAATGGCAAATATTGTGCAAGAATTAACCTTAATTCTTTACTATTTTGATATTGATTTAGAGATTTTGATAAAACTTCATTATCTTGCGGAGATGCCTGAGGCCAAATTTGTGGAAGGAAAAAAATAGTCGTTCAATTTCGAGCAATTTTCTGCGAACTGCTCCCACAGAATATGTGAAAGGTAGTGTTAAGTATTTAGAAAACTTCACCAAAGGAAAAGTGAGAATAAAACACTGACATCGGAATATAAAATATTAGAAAACCTAGTACATTTTCGTGTAAGCGGGTGCAAAATTACTAATTTTTTTTACGATTTCGCTTAACAAAACGCGAAAATGAGAAGAAGTTAATTTTGATAAAAGTTTCACGCAATATGGGTCGAAAATCGTCCACAGCCATAACATATTTTGTATCAAGCCGAGTGGGTTTACCGCTATGCTCCCCGTTTTTGCCAGACTCCGTTGGTCTACTACAACTCTCAGTTTTTGGTCGTACACGTCATAATGCAAACGGTCTACTGGCACAAAGCCTGACACCTTTGAGACAAGCGTTAGCTTTCCGTCTAAAAGGCGTCCACCTTATAAAGAGTTAAGTTAGAGACAGACAAATAAAATTCGGCATATGAAATTTGCCTTAGTGAGCTGTCCACCTTACAGGGGTGTCCGCTTTGAGAGCATATAATCTCTATTTGCAAAAAAGCCAGCCAGAGAATTGGCGTTCTAATGAGACTACGTAATTTAATTCCTATGAAATCTAAGTTAATATTATTCAAAAGTGCGATACTACCATACCTCACGTATTGTCACCTAGTGTGGCATTTTTGCAAAGCGAGCGACACTCGAAAGCTTGAAAGACTACAAGAAAGAGGACTTAGGGCGGTTTTTAAGGACAATAATTCTAGTTACGAACAATTATTAGAGAAGGCAGATTTGCCAACCCTACTAAATAGACGCTTACAGGACCTGTGCACCCTCATGTATAAAGTAAAGCATAAACTGTGCCCTGCATATATTAGTAACATCTTTAAAAAACCAAAAAATAATTATAATTTGAGGCAAGCAGATTTCGCTATACACAGGTACGAAACAGTCACCTACGGCAAGCACTCTATTAGATATTTAGGGCCTAGGCTATGGACAAATCTACCCAAGAGTATCAGGGACGTCAAAACCCTAATGTCGTTCAAAGGCAAGATACGCCAATTCAATATAAGTGAATGATGGCTGCGCAGGTTGTAGCCTCTGTTCTTCTTGATTTTTATATATTTTTTTTGTTAAAAATCTTGTAATTAGATAACTGTAGATGTTTTATATATTACTGTATATAGTTTTTAGTTTGTAAATTTTTCTTTAATTGGTGTCCCCAAATTAGTAAGGGATTTTTTTCCCTAGCTAGATGGCTTTTGACACTTTAATAAAGTTTCTATTCTATATGTTTTACATCTCCCTTTCAGTTTGACAAAGTGAACAGAAATACAGCCAGCTATAAAGGCTTAGAATTTATTAGATACAGGTTGGTGACATGCGCGGTTTGTTTGTTTTTTTTCTTTGAGTTCTGATTTGTTTAACGTTTACGTATACTTTTCGTGTTCTTTATTAACAGCAATGGCAGTATAATCGTCTACTTTGTGCTGCACTTTAACGTTCCTGTCACGACAAACGAAGGCATTATACAGTTGAAAATTGCTCTGAAAAGTGGAACCATTGGTCCTTACAAGATACGAAGTTTAAAAACAGTCGAAGAATTCGAAATTGTTCACTCCACCATACCTTCAGCACCAACTACAGTTACATCTGCTGCACCAGTATCTCCAGGGGAGAAGGTAGATACGGACGCTCCAGGTGAGTGAATGCATGCTGGTAGTCATACATTCAACTCTCACTAAGACGAACAACATCGTGGACAGAACCAGCTGTCCGTGTCCTAGACAGGTGTCAGTCGTAACAACCTAAATTACGACTGAAGTCCACTAAAAGCTATCTTTAGGTGTCCGTCTTAGGAGGTGTCCATCTTACAGTGTCTTCTGTTTCGTATGGAAAGAGCTTGACGGTGTTCTAGACAATAAAGCTTCGTTTTCACTAGCGACTCAAACACGAGCGCAAGCATCAGCAAATTCCTACCAAGTAAAAACAAAAATGTCGCAAGCATAAGCGCAACCACAAAACGAAAAGGAACATATTTTATATATCCACTTCCAACCGCACATAATTGCTTTAGCTTTCTAAGAGACCGTTTTCACGTTGACATAAGTAATGTTATGATGGCGCTTACGCCTGCCCAAGTGCTTTCTTTTGATTCGCTAATAAAATCAGGCTTAAGCGATCGCTTCCGATCAATCACAAGAGATGGTCAGAACCATGACCTGTTAAAGGCTAGTTACAATATGATCGGCTTGGATCGCCTTATAGTTGAGCTTTCGCCAGCGATGTAGTGATCGTTAGTCATCGTTGGCGACATACTGCTCAAAACCTCTCATGCGCTCTGATGATCTAACTATCTAATGTATTCTCATTCTTCCGCCATATGCGTTTCTTTATCACGTTGTTTTGAAAACTGTTGTCAGGTTCCCGTTCCAGTCTCTTGTTTTCTTAAAAACTTTATTTCCAAGAGTATTTTTATTACTATTCGTGACATGTCATTTTAACGATTGCGCTATTACAGTTATTACATCTATATTAATAAGCTACATAGTAACTCCTTGCTACGGCATGATTTTACAATTGTCACTACTGGAAGAACCATGTTCAAACACTAGCAGTTAAACATGACTAAACCCTATGATGCTCCTCATCTTAATTTGATTAGGTCAACTTTAACTTCAACTCATGCGCTCTCAACTCTGAGCAACTCTGTCTGACTCAGCGTTTTACCCCAGCTGGAAAGAGATTTAACAAAAAGAAATGAGTATTTTAGCGACGTGTAACCAGTGCACATGAACAAATTCCAATAAGCGATGGCCAAATTAGCCAATCGTGTGAAGGCGCAGTGGTAAAGTGTTGAGCTTGTGGGACTATCGGTCTGAAGATTAGTGGCGCGAGCACAGTGTCCGTTTATTTGTGTAGTTTCCTTTGTGAAGACGCTCTGCTTAACAATCTCTTTCCACCCAGGTATATAAATAGTTACCGGCGAAAGATATTTGTTTTTCATAGTTCTGTTTGACGGTAACTTCGTGATGGACAAGAATCCCATCCAGAGGATAGCAGCAATACCCATGGTCGCTTTATCCTAAGAATAAGCGGCGGCCTGATGGATAAGCGGCGGCCTGATGGAGTACTTGACTCTTAAGCCTCCTACCTTATTGGACTAATATCATTGACGACAAACTTTTAACATTGTTTCTATTTATTTTAGATGGACCCCCGTGGATTATTATTGGTGCTGCCGTTGGTGGAGCAGTGGTGTTGGCTTTCATCATTGGGGTTGTGGTGTGGCGGGTGCGAAAGGAAAGTAAAGGTGTGTAAAGATTACTCAGAATAATTATTCCCACTCCTCTTTCTCCAATAAAGAAATAAATGAAACTCGTAGTGTTGTTGCACTTGCAGAATATGAGAAGAACCTCTTCCTTTAGCTTTACGTTTAATAGACTAAACAAATCTGTAATATTGGAGAATTGGACGAACGCCTGACATCGAGGTGGGCTGTGAAATTACGGACCATGTCATAACACGTGGTCGTTTTATCGAGTTCGTTAAATTATCGGGATTTCTAGATACAGGAAATAAAGCCATGAATTCTATTTTGGGACCAAAAAACGTCCGCAATGATAAGGTACTTGTATCAAACAAGTGTTGCGCTGTATGAGGAAGTGCTATTATTTTTTTAAAAACATGTTTTTATTTGCATTTTAACTACTCCTTACTGCTCTTTCGAATAGATGCTGACGTTTTTTCTTTTTTTCTATCTATCCAGGACATTCTCTTAGTTTATACAGTACATCTAATTTAAATGGAAAATGTCATGGAGATTTTGAAGTTCTTGTGTCAAAACTGCCCAGAATTAGAACTTAAAGTGCCCATAACGATTTTTTTTTTTTGTTTTCTTATCTTAATCTACACGTCACGAAATGAACGTCTGCGAAAACTTTCTTTGATTTCATCAAAACGTGAATTTTATATGATTTTTTAAAGCCTTCGAAATTTGCCGCCATTTTGGACCACCATTCGCATTAGTCTCCTCTCGGTCGGACGGGAGCTGTGACGTAGATTAAGGCACGTGTGTTCGAGACTTATTCCCATCTCACTTGTAAATAATCGGACATTTTTTTTATTCTCGCCAAAAATGCCTGAAAGATGTGTCGCAGCGCGCTGTAACAACATATGTGACCCCAAGAAGAATATTTCTATGCACAAGATTCCTGAAATTACGTCACAGACTGATCTCATGGGCCTATTATGAGCCCCTTGCCATTCTTATCTGCGGGTCGACCGCAAAAAAATAGGATTTCGAAGACTTTAAAAAATCATAAAAAATTCACGTTTTGCTGAAATGAAAAAAAATTTTCGCAGACGTTCATTACGTGACGTGTAGATTTAGATAAGGAAATTTAAAAAAAAATCGTTATGGGCACTTTAATACCTTTGCCAGACACGAAATGCTTATAGAACAATAAAAGCAAGATATCAAGTGAATTTTTGAAGAGAGAATATATTATGATCAGAGTTTTAAAGAGTTATCCAAGACACAAGACGATAAACTGGCTAATCTGTTCAAGTTACAATCCAGGGGCCGTATTCACGAAAGCATCCTGAGCCCAAAGAGCCTCCTAAGATATAACTTAGGAGATAACTGGTATTCACGAAGACCTATTTTAAGGCATGTCTTATTTTTTCTTCTAAACTTAGGACCTCCTAACTTTTTAAGACATGTCTTAACTGGTATTCACGAAGACCTCCTAACTTAAGATATGTCTTAATTTTTCTCCTAAACTTAGGAGGTCAAAATTGACCTCCTAACTTATTAAAACATGTCTTGACGGAGGCTAAATTCGATTGTTAACGAGTTTTACGTCGATTTTCAGCGTGATTATTGTGTATCACAATAGTTACCGTTTAGATAAACATTTTAAAGCATTATATTGCTAAGAAAAATTAAATATTTTCTAGTGATGTCAAACAACACGGTTAGTTTTATATAGGCCTCCGTGTCATTAACGGGTTCCACATTTCTTTCTCTTTTCAGAGTTATATTTCCGTTTTTCGTGAAAATAAGCTCTTGTACAAGAAATATCGAAGTAGACCCTATTAAAATGATGATGGATTTGTTTGTTGCTTTCGCTACTGACCATGAACGAAGATATTACACGGTTTTGCTTTCTTAAATTCGAGATGAAATAAAGATTATTGTATCGTCATTGTGATTACAACAACAATTTACACAATAGAAAATATTCATTCATGTAATTTTCATAACTTATTATTCATAAGATCGCGCCATATAAACTGTCTCTGATTGGTTTACTTTTACTAATCGATAACTGCCCGCGACCATTAAACTTAGGAGACTGCTAAGTTACGCTTACCTTAGGATGGTCATAAGATATCGTTCGTGAATAGCACTTAGAACATATCTTAGGAAGCTCCTAAATTTTCTCTTAAGTTATATCTTAAGATATATCTTAGGTAGGATTTCGTGAATACGGCCCCAGGACACTATTTTTGGGTTGACACTGATAATATATATATAGATTGGCTGAGCCTAACAGCGTCGCTCTCTGAACAGAAAGCCGATGATAAGCTTAACTAAGGTGAAAAGTCGGAAGCACAAGAATTAAGATTGACGACCGAGCTATTTTTCAATTTTAGCAATTCTCAAAAACAGTAAGCTTATTACGTGACCATCTGCACAGTACATTTAGACCGTACAAAAGTTCACAAAACAACTTTTTCTCGGTCTAGAATAACTAGTTTGACTAATTTCCGAATAAAATTCACCTGTTGCGTATCAAAAAAAGCCCAAAAAACTGATTTGGAAATCAAAATTGCAAAAAAATACACAAACATATTTGCGTGAGGCGACGCGAGAGAAGATAGAACTATAAAATCCAAGTCTTGTTTTGTTTACATAAAATCGCTTTTCAACCTATGTACTGAATGAACAAACACATAAAAATGGACAACACAATCTTCTTTCGAAAAATTTTATTCAAATCTCCATAAGTTTATGTTTAAAACTAAAACGCAAAACATTTATAGCGCATCGATGCCGAGCTGTCTTCGATGAAATTCAAGAAATCAATACAACTGAATTTAAGCTACTCGTTTGATAAACAATTCTCCAAAACTAAGGAGAACACAAAGAAAAAGTCAATCACAGATTGATATCAACATAAATTCCCATCGAAAAATGTAATTTGTTTTACTTTTAAGTCCGCTTCTTTGGTTCTGAAATCCGTAAAACAAACATCTCCCCGAATTGCTCACGCAGTGATAAAAACGTACGAAGTTCCTCGAAGCAAGATTTTATCCCTGAAAGCTCTTCTTTTTCCACTAAAAAGGGCCTTCTGAGTATCCCTTAATTAGTATTCCTGTCTTGAGTAGCAAACCGCGAAAAAATGTTGGGTAATAACGACTTTAATTCTCCGCTAAACACAGCAAAAGATCCTACAACCAAAGTGTTTACCGAGCTGAAGGCTGTTTAGCCGCTCGAAAAAACAAAGCCTCGCTTTGCTTTCAATATTGCTAAGATTCCGGATGTTACGCGACGTCATACGCACATGTTTTGCGACGTCATACGCGCCCGCGAATTAGCCCTGCCCAACGGACACACATGTACACACCCGCATCTACGAAACATTCCGCTAGCCATGACCATGAAAAATGACGTGCATGGGTTCTATGAGTATCGAGCTCCGCTATAGATATGTCCTTTAAGGTGAGGTAATACGGGCAACAAAATCTTGCAACTTGTCGCGCAACATTGTTGCGTTGCAGGTTGCAGCTTGATGTTGCGCGTATTACCACCTACGCGCGCAACTTGTCGCGCAACAAAATGTGTTGTTGAAAGTTGCGCCGATACGTTGCAAAAAGTAGGACTGACTTCTACTTTCCGCAACAAAATTGCAATTATACACCTTATTCCAAAATGGCGGCCAATTTATTATTCTTTTATATGCATGTTAATTAGCCCTCTTGGCCTCATTTTCACTTGAAACTTTTTTTTTGTATTTTGCACATGCTGACGAGGCCAAGAGGGCTAATTTACATGGATATAAAAGAATAATAAAATGGCCACCATTTTGGAATAAGGTGTATTACCGCTCGTGCGGCCATTTATCACGCCACAAATTACGTTTCATGGTTTCTTATTGGCCAGAAAGTTTCGCGGCAATCCGGCCACGCGAGCCTTGTCCGATAGTGGAGACAAACATGGCGTCTGCAGACGATGTTTGTGAAGTTATAAATGAAGACGTGACTGTAAACAAAAAACTTAGCGAAGACGAGAAATTTTCGTTTTTCAAGAAGTTGGAGTTCCATCCCTGCTTGTGGGATAGCAGAAAAGTGTGTTACAAAGACAAAAACCAGCGAAATAATGCCCTTGAAACTCTAGGCTGCGAATTTCATCTAACAGAAAACACGTTAAAAAGGTTACTTCACAGTGCCCGGACGGCTCTCGTGCGAGAAGTAAAAAAAGAACAGGAGGGACAGAAATCCAGATGGAAATTTTTTCAAGCACTTTCCTTCATGACTGAGGAAGTCAAGCAGACACTGAAGGAAAAGGACGAAAAAGAATGGACCGAGGACGAGACGGAGAACTTAATACAATTTTACAAGGTGAACGAATCTATGTGGAGCCATAAGATTCCAAGCTATAAGGACCGGAGCTTGAGAGAAGTAAACTTTGCTCAGTTGAAGGAGAATCTTCCCAAGTAAGGAAAATAATTCTATGTTTTTAATCTTGATGTTATATACGATCACCCGGAGAAATATACGAAAAATGCCACGTTGGCGATGCTTTAATTCCTTTAACATTTTTCAAGTTTAAAACTTTTTAAATATGTATATCGCATTTATCCAACAACTCATATGACTTTAAGTTGTCAGTCACTAGACTCTTTTCGGAACCAAAAGTGCATAGTTTTACCTTCAGAAAAGGAATAGTAATGTTTTAAATTTATTCGGACCCAATTATAAAGATTTACGTACAATACGTCGTCTTTTCCGTTGTTTTTGCTCTCGTAAAATTACTTTACAGGGATTTTTTGGCTTCTCTTATGGATGCGTGAATAGCTGGGTATTCTTGATAAGGATTACCGGTTATCTTACGAAAAAATAGGGTCGTCAATAGGCAAAATTCGCGTCAAACTCAACCAAAACACCGAGAAATAAAAGGTAAATTGCCGTTTCCACGGCGGTCCGCACATTATTATGTTTGCTCGCGATAATTTTTTATTTGCATCGACTTTGAATAGGCTTGTATATTTGCACTATATTAATGGTATTAACTAAACAACTTTCTCTTTGAGAGTAATTTTTAGAAAACAGTTAATGTATATTGTTTTGATGTTGTAACAAGCTCTTACAATGACTGAATGTTCCACGAAACGATCAAAAAACTGAATATCTCTCAGTTTATTAGATTTGTTTTCTCTATGTTGTTTCGAGAAGGATGCGCTTCTGTTCAAGCTAGAGAAAAAAAAGTTTAAGCTAATCATTTAAACCTTCAAAGCCACTGAAAAGAATACCGAGATTTTACATCAATGCGTTTTGTCTAATAAAATCAGGATGCTTATATTAAGTTTCTCTGCAGTTAATATTGTTATGAACTATATTGGGTATCTATTCATCGTCCCCAAAAAAGTTAAATACGTACTGTTGACCTTTTTCGTAATTTTTCAGTCGCAGTCAGGATGATGTGAAAAAACAGTGGCATGTTTTAAAAACAATATTTGGACGCGAAATCAAGAGGGAAGAAGGCAGCAAAGTTAGTGGAGCAGGTGTGGATTCTGTGTATAAATCAAAGTGGCGTTTTTTTGAAGATATGATGTTTGTCAAGGGAACTAATGATGTTGACAAACCAGTCACCACCCTTGAAGATTCTGTAGAAGTAAAACCCCCGGCAAAGAGATTAAAGGTCGCAGAGAGAGATGTGGAGGAGGCAAAACTGGATCTGTTCAAAGAAGCCATCAACTTCCTCCGTCAGCCCTTGTCTTTAAGAGAACAAGATCAAGAAAATGCAAACCCCCAACAGAATGACGAGATTGGCTTGTTTGTTAAATCTTTGGAGTCAACTTTGCGCAGGTTTACTCCACGCCAACGTGTCTTTGCCAAAAAACGCATAAATGATGTTATGTTTGAACTCGAAATGGGTCAGTCCTCCCAATCACTAAGCTGTACAACCACTTGTTCAAGCCAACCTGTACCAAGTGACCTACTGACAGGCTTTGCCGGCTGCACCAACTCACTACAGGGTTGGCCATCACTGCAATAATTCGAATTTGATATCGGTGATTGGTACATTCTTTGTTATTCTTCAATCAAAATTTCAAAATCAATTAAGGATTATTCGTTTTTATTGTTGATTAAATTCTGGTTTGGTGGGGGTGGGAGCTGTGGACTTAACTCCTAATGAACTATCTGGAGGGTGAGTGGTATATTGCTTTTTAAACGACTAAGGTAGTTTTCAGATCAAAAGGGCAATTTTCACCAATCATTTTCAGACCTTACCCTAAAATATAATGTATGATCCCTGCAAGGTGACAAAACAGTTTTGTTACACCTCCCAACAAAAATGCCCTCTTTGATTGGACAAGAACGGGTCACGTGTTATGGGTCAAAACAGTCTACCTCCCTAGGGTGAGCAAAACTCACTAACTCCCTAGGGAAACAACTTGAACTTTCGACTTGCATGTGATTAGGTCGTACACCTTGAAACCGCAGCAAATTTGTGGAAAGTAATCTTCAGACACCTATATAATTTTTTCTATTTTT
Organism: Dendrophyllia cribrosa; assembly: GCA_024195265.1. Classification (NCBI taxonomy): domain Eukaryota; kingdom Metazoa; phylum Cnidaria; class Anthozoa; order Scleractinia; family Dendrophylliidae; genus Dendrophyllia; species Dendrophyllia cribrosa. The sequence continues at coordinate 11,328,007 of JAJLRJ010000010.1, forward strand.
GAGTTGGGAGGTATGACAAAACACTTAGGGACCGATCGTTTATTACGTCGCAGGGGGGGTTGGTGTTTTTTCAAGTAAATCTACCGATACCAAAATGTACCCTCCCCAAAAAACAGTTCTAGAAAAACATACCCTCCTATGCAATCACAGTTTTTATATCGTAACCCCCCCCCCCCCCCCCCCCCCCCCCCCTGCCATATGTAATGTTTTGGGTAGCCTGTGTGTTGAATGTTGAGAATGGCCTGGGTGAGAATGAAGAGGCTCGGTTGCATAGCTTTCAATATGGATGCAACAAAAATATCGAGCGATTGTACATGTGAGTTAGAAAAGTCTTTGAATTGGCAAGAGAAGAGGTCAGAAGTACGCGAAAACGCCTTCCAACAAAGATATTATAAATTCTTCATGCAGGGTTATCAGTTATTACATTAGTAAAATATTTTGAGCAAAGCTGAGTCACACCTTTGCATTTCAGACTAAGAAAGTTGAAGTATGTAAATGTCCATATTTGTTTCATGCTGTTGCCATGGAAAACTATCTGATTATGATTCAATAGAAGAGACATAAAAAACAACTGTAATTGTTCCTATACATGCGAATAAGTTTGAAGTAATCCAAAGACAAAGATGGCCAACTTACTATTATCCCACTGCTGGTATAATTTCACTATCAATGGCAGAAAAAAAAAACATGAAAAACAAGGGTAATTAATATATTCCACCCAACCAACATGTTCCCCTGACCAGATTTCTGACCAATTCTGGAATTGCTTATACAAGCTAGGGAGTTTGGTTGCAGCAGGAACATAAACCAAATACATTAAATTAACATGTGTTCATTTCTTGTAATTAAATTATGACTGACATTTTATTGAGCCATATTTGTATGTATAACTTCGTACCTTTTAAAATGGCACATGTATATTTTAATGACTTTAAAAGTCCCATTTCTAAAAATTAAGTTACAAATGTACACTCTTGTAAATATAAATTATTACATTATATATTAAACCAAATTTGCATGCATGGTTTCACTTTTAAAATGACACATGTATATTAAGGACTTTAAAAGTCTCATTTGTATGCATAGCTAGCTTCATGCAGTTAATTTGAAAATTTGTACCTTTTAAAATGGGTACGCATTGACTTTAAAAAGTCCACTGCCAATAAATTTATTCAAAACATTAATATATTAATAATCAAAATTATTTTGAAGTATTTGGCAAAAATTATCTATACAATGATTTATTAAAATATATTCATTGGTACCTTATCACTTTACAACTAAAATGTATAAATTAAGAGTCACAATAAATTGACTTATTTACAGCACAAATTAATTTATATCTTTCTGTGCCTTTTGGAATGGAATAAAACAGAGAAGCAGGCATTATTGCTCATGGAAACACTGAATTTACTGACTGAATTGCCCCTGTCCGCTAGATCATAAGGTGTATTTTTCAAAACATGTAGAAGTTTCTCAAAGTTAACAACTCGACAAATTGTCTTAAAAAAAAAACATTTTTAAAGCAACTCTCCTGGATCGACAACAGTCACATTACACAAATGAAACAAATTGGAACAATAATTTATTGCAAAGTGGTTTAAAAGAACACTGAATTTCTTTTTTCAGTTGACGTTTAACTTGTTGACGTTGACGTTGCGGTTGCCTCTTATCAAAGCTCCCTAATAATTCACTGAATCCAATATGGTAATTCCTTAATGGGGACAAATAAGATGTTCAAATGTCCCACCCTTGGGACAAAGAGGAAACTAGTCCGTATTCGGCATGCTGTTTGTTGCATAAGAACTACCTTTTTGTTTTCTGTTTGTCTTTAATTGAACTGCAACAATTTCAATGTGTTTATTAAAACCAAATGCCGCCAAATGATGACAAATGAAGGCCCCTGAGCCCCTGGACTACAACGTGATCAAATGCCCAACCTTTAATGCCTGGTCAGAGGATGGGTAATGCTGGAACTGACTGCAGATGCATAAATAAAACTATATAAACAGTTATTTAAATCACATTGGATGGATTCAAACAGTGCTCTCTCCACACAGTCTCCACTGCCAAGGTACTGCTCCCTCCTTCATGAAATAATCCATGTATTCTTCCCTAATTGCCCTTGCTTCAGTTGAATAATTGTTACTGCATTGTGGATGATAATCAAACCATGATGACAACTCATTATCATTGCACCTCCAAGGTGCAGGAATCACATTACCATTCTCGTCTTCCTGATCTGTCAGTCCAATTACCCTGAAGAGAAAATTTCAGAGCATATTTATTATATGTATAATCAATACAAAAGTGAGTATACCTTCTCTGTTTGTATACTTTCTCCAAGGTAAATAAGCTTATTATTATTTTTAAGAAATTAGAAAATGGTCTGCATGAATTGATACAACCAGAAGATGAAGCTTGGAAAGATTCAAAAGTTGATGTCAGCTGGGCAAGGATTTACCATTAAGTGCTAATTTTCAATTCTTTGAAATCCCCCTGTTTCCATCAGGAAAGCTCAGGTCATTTTCACGTTCATGCATGCAATGCTAACATATAACTTTCAGATGTTTTGACCTCCTTGCAGTGCCACTAATATAAATACTGTATAGCATTCACATTTTTCCTAGTCATGATTTAAAAGCCCTACCTTAGAAAATTATGCAGCACCAGTGCTACCAAAATCAAGTTGACAACTGTGTCGGGAGGAAGGAGAATTGGAGCACGAAATACCCTCCATCTGTTCGCCATGATACCAAAACAATTTTCTGAAATTCTTCGCATGCGCGACAACCTGTAATTGAAAATACGCCGGGCTCTTGACAATCCTGTCAAAGGGAAAGGCTTCATCAAAAATCTTGTCAAGGCAAAGGCATCATCTCCTGTCAGTGTATACGGTACTGGCATTGCCCTGTCAGGCAAGGGTTTTGGCTTTGGTAAACTCAAAGTGTTGTCACCTGAACTCAGTGCCTTGTTGAGGTCACAATTTTGACATATGGCAGAGTCCGGCGAACGACCATTTGTTCCCACACTCGCCCAAAGGCACTGGTAGTCGGGCCCAAATACAGCTAGAAGAATAATGCTGTTGTTCCCCTTGTAATCGTAATAGTGGGAACCCGAGTTTGATGGCTGCTGTATGATGACACGTTTCCCGTCTATAGCTCCGATGTCATTTGGAAAATTCCATCTCGACTCGAACTTGTTGGCCACTGTCTCCCACTCTCTTTCCGTGTTTGGCACTTTCAAATACTCAGGTGAAAGGACCTTGTATATGGCACGGCTTGTCTCGGACACGATTGACGAAATTGTCTGACGCGAGATTCTGAAGGAATATTCGAGGGAGTGAAAAGTTTCGCCTGTTGCTAAAAACCGTAGCGTTACAGCTAGGCGTTCATCCGGCTGAATTGGCGTCCGGACTGCATTGATTGGCGGTGGCTGGTCTTTCTTTTGTATCAGGGGTGATACTTTATCCAACAGAATGGAAAATTGCTGCTTCGTAATTCTGAAAAATGCTTGGTACGCCACGACATCTCCCGCTTCCAGCTCCTTTATCAATTGATGATAAATTCCCCTCTCTTCTCTCCGTGAAATCCAATCTCTCATATAAATTTTTCTATTCCGTTTTCGCGGCCTTTCCCGTTCTTCTTCCAACAAAAGGCCCAAACAGAGAACGGCAAACGCTCGCTTCCGACAAAGGAGGAGGCGAGCGGCCGCCATCTTTGTTTACATAACTCTCGAGTGAGATCTGGGTATGAGATTACTGACCAATCATACGCGCAGGTTTCCGCAACTTGCAAAAATTAATTTTGTTGCGCGACAAGTTGCTTACGCAGGTGGTAATTCGCGCAACAACGCTTTTCAACCTGCAATGCAACAATGTTGCGCGACAAGTTGCACGATTTTGTTGCACGTATTACTTCACCTTTAGCTGTTTATGCCGTTGCGCGTCATTTTGCCGCGTAAAGTATATTATGCTGGTCACGCTTATGTATGTATCCACACAAAACATCATATTGACATTAGATTTATCCTGATGCTTATGTTTGTTCTTATGCTTATGTCTGTTTTCACTGGACATAAGCGCTGTAATGTTTATGTCGTTAGTGAAAACCAGGTTTTAATGCGCGGATATTTTTTGTATCTATGTAGTTCCAGTGAAAATGAAATAGAACACAGTGATATAGAACACCACGCTCATGAACAGAGACCTACAAAGGTATGTATAGTGCCTCACTAATTCATGTTAAGTTTTGTACTTTAAATATATATTTTTTTATTTCCATGTGCTTAAAACTGCTAATTTGTTGCATAATATCACAGACGCCGTATGGAAAATAGAAATTCATTTTACACATTCTAACATGTGTTCTTCTGTCAAGTTAGCACATGTAAAAGGGTTTATTAATAGCTTTTAAACTTTTGTTTCAGAAAGGTAAATTGTATGTATTGTATGTATGGGAGCATCTTATTCCATTTAACACATGACATGCTAGGGGACGGAAAGCGCACATTTAACACATGCCTCACTTCTGTAGAGAGATGAAATGTCCGCTATAACACCAGAACCAAGCAATCTCAGAAATAATGCTATTACCGCAACAACGCTTCGATCGGACATTTAACAGCTCAGCTTTTCATTTACTTAAATTAATTAATTCTTTTTTACCAACAACAGAAACCTGGAGAGGTGCTTTATGCTGATCTGGGTGATCTGAATCCAAGACAAGTTCCCAAAAAATCCACCCATCCCGAACCCGTCCCTACAATAAAAAGACCAGCTCCTTATGCTAGGACAGATTACGCTGAAATCACTCATTTTATCAAGGCGGATGACACTGAGCTGGAAGAGGTGTGGCCTCGGAATGGACAGAGAGGGTCATTAAAAAATATGCAATTGTTTATTTAAGAGGCCTTTTGGTTGGCTAACTCTCATGTTCCTGGTTTTTTTTCCTAATTGTTTAAACTACTATAATGATAAAATTGTTTATCAGGGCTGGGTGAATTTGCTTGAAATATATTTGTAGTATGGTTAAGGTTATATTTTATTACGAACCAAACATGTTTATAAGTAAGCGGCAAATTTTCCAGTATGTCGCTTTGTACCTTTGATCTTACTTTACAGCTAAAGACGGTTCGAGTTTATCTAGGTATTTTTTAACCATGAGGGTGATTGTTATTAAATAAATAATAAATATTATACCATTAACTGAATAAAGTAAAAGTAATAATGATGGGTTTATTTTAAACAATACTAATGCAAGTCTGTAAAATAAAGAACTGTGTACAGTGTGTGTGGAAACATTAACAAGTTTTTCAACTTGCTCAGAAATATGTCATAGAATTAGTCCGTAACTTTTGCTGTTGCAAAAGTTTGCAGAATCGTTATTATTTATTGAAAGGAATACCTCGCAAATGAGAAATGTCAGAAACTTGATCATGATATGCAAATTGTGTCCACCGCGGATACATTATTCTTCTTGGGCATTGGGCAACGCAGTGCTTTAAAGGCTGACGCCTCGCCTTCACGTATGTATTTTTATCGATTTTCCTTGAAAACAAACTTAAGATTTTTTGGGACGGTTAGAGCTTCCGTTTAAACATAAACGGACTAAAATGCATAGAAAAACGGAGATCCTCGATCTTTTACGTGGCAACAGTGAAAATGAACGCATTAGGCTGGATGGAAAACGTTTCGAAAAGCTCGTTTTCTAATACTTTTTGAATAAAAGCGACCGTACGTGTATGTGGGGCAAAATTGTCTCTGCACCCTGTTTCCGGACATCAAGAAAATCACTAAACAGGCTTTTTACAATAGTTTTATAAATGTTTATTACGAAAAGGTAAATTAAAAAAGTTGATGTGTAATATAAAACGAATAGAATGTTCAAAAGGTTTACAAGCTGTTTTTTACATCATTAATGTTGTATCATTAATGTTGTAACGTTGTACGTTGCGTTTAACAACGTGGTTACTATGTTTCCCTTGTATTTATCGTGGAAATGTTCGTTCCAACTGCCGGTTTGTAATTATTGCATCAGTTTTATTTATGCTTTTAATAAAGTTGTGGTTGCCATTGTTGCACTGTGCTCTTTTATGACAATAATGATGGTGATGTAATGATTATGATGACGATAACTATGATAAAGATGGCGATGTGATGATGATGATGATGATGGCGATGTGATTATGCAGCACGCTATCCCCTCAAGAATAATGAATAGCATTACTTGCAAAGAGCAGCTTGAAATTATGGATATCATTAATTCAGGCCGCAACCAGTATGGTGTCTTCCCATGGTGCTTTGTTGCACCATAACAGAAAAAAAAGATGGCGACCGCGAAAGGGAGTAAAAGGGGGAAAAGTGCCAAAGAAGATTAGGGTTAGGGTTAGGGTTGTTGCCAGATCCGAAACGGACAGTGATGAATTGTTTACCAAAAATTAGGCAAATAACTTCATGTGTACTGTTTGTCTATTAGATTATTTATAATAATAGTCTGCCAATAAACACGAGAAATTTGGCAGTAGCGATTTAAAATGTGCAATAATTATCAATCAGTGATTCTCACTTATAAAAAAAAAAGAGCAACGGTAAGAAAAACGCAAAAAATACAATGTAATTCATAGAAGCTTCAATCACCAACTTTTGTTGAATATTTAAATTACAAAATCGAAAAATATGCGTTAAAAAACAAGTATTTAATACCTTTGTTTTTTGGTGTACTGCTTGAATATGCTATTCATGGTTAATTCAGACAGCCAATACCTGATTAAACGGTGGTACAAATAATTCCAAATCCGTTGTAATAAATGTTATTGTCGAAAGCAATAGCATATTTAACTAAGCTACATTCAATAATGACTACAATGCGGCTAAGCAAAAAATATAGTAAAACAGGTCACATTTCACATAATAGTAAATGCAAATTGAGCGTTTGTAAAAACAGAGCTACAATAGCTTAAATTCAGCCTAAGAAAACTATAACTGATTTTCTTGGTTATACAAACAATAGGGAAGCTGCCGTCTTGGTTCAAACAAAGGACATGGCTATGATACAGATAACACGACAGACATCGTCATGGTGGCCATCTGCAGCCCAAAAAATAAAGTATAGGAAATCGTATGAACACAAGTGCATTTCGTGATTTATGTGCACGAGTGACGTTTTGAAAGTTTTCAAAATTGCCTAGCCCTAGGCGAATGCAATTTGAAAACTTTCAGAACATCACTAGTGACCATAAATCACGAATTGCACGTCGAGTAGTTCATACGATTTCTTGTTTATAATATTCTTAACAAAATTTTGCTGAGGCCGCCGGCCACGGTACATGCGCGCCCTCGTGTGCACGAAACGCTTCAAAAATTTCAAATGCTTACATGTCTTATTTTTAACCAATCAATAACAATATTTTGATAGATAAACCAAGCTTGATATTATCATTTGAAAAAAGTATTTAAGCTTCAACTTCCAAGCGTTGAAAGCAAAACGTAAGCGCAAAAGGTTCGCATTCATTCTGCAACTTTCATATTGCAATTTATAACCTAGATGATTTGTACTCTTTTATCTATTTATGCATTCGTCATTTACCAATCAGAAACTGTATACTTTGTTGAGTATAATATAATGCAAGTTACTATGCATTAGCAAAGAAATTATTAACAAAACGGGCCATTTCTTCCCGTTTACATTGATACAAACACTTTTTTTTGGCCATTTAAAGTAATACTAAACATAATTGACAATTCTCTATTGCTGCCCTTAATGACTACGCTGTCATTACAAAAAAGTATAATAGTTATATGTTTCCTTTTAATGCAAAAAATGAATTTGAGTTATAGTTGTTTACACGTTCAAATCCTCCACTTTTGCGTACAACTGGTTGTCGTAAATGTGCATGTTGATCAGCTTCTGTGAAGGGAAAAAAGTTAGAAATTATTGGAATTTATTGAATTCTTATTCGTGTAATCATTTAACACGCGCTAAGTCTTAGAAATATATTCTTAATAAGCGGAAATGGGATGCAACATCTTAAAGTAAAGATAAGTGGCTGCTCTTGCAAAGTGACGCGAAAAAGGACGCGCTTTTGAGAAATTTATTTAATATGTCAATTCATTCGCATAATTACGTCGTTCTGCATAATTATACCATTCCGTAACTCATTCTACATGCCATACCGCAGAGTCATTCCTCCTTACACTCTCGCCGATTCTAAACTACTTAATTGCGCTTTTGCTTCACAATAATGAAAGAACAGTAATGCCTTAATGTTTGTGTTTCAGTTCTAAATTCTTTTTTTAAGCACGAAACAATGCAATCAAAATAAGAAGCGCTATGCTTAACAAGTCAGCCTCAGAAATGTACATGTATAATAACTTTATAATATTATACAAAAGTGTTACTACACTGTATGAGCTCTAGCATCTATTTTAAATTGTAAGATAAAAAAGACCAAACGTTGTGTGTTTATTTCAGAAACAGATCGCACCTTGTGTTGGTTCTCCATATCTTTTAGCTGTTTTGTCAAAGTAGTGAACGATGGTCTTGCTTGTGGTTCATTTTGCCAGCAATTCATCATGATTTGATACCTGGAGAAAATAAATGCACCTGATTTAGTGTTTTGGCGGATAATACACGAGGTTATTTTACTACTAATGTGAACAATTAGTAAAATTTTCGCGCGTATTCTATCTGCTAAAACACCGCACTGATAATCGTTTTTGTTATTGCACTGCATACATTTATATTTTCCTGTTATACCAGTATCTATTTATTCAGCTAGTGTATTGCAACTCTCTTAGTCTACGTATGGCGGCGGATTTTACAATGTAAACGCTTTCAAATTGTGCGTGTTTTGTAGCCGTATACGGTACATTTACATTTTCATGTGTGTTGATGTTTCTATTTCAGAGATGGCTTAAACTGTTAGTGATAAGCTGTTGAAAACCTGTAGTTCAGTTGTGGTTGTTAAAAACATACATATAAGTTCTGATGACTTTCTTTGCCCCTTTTACTTTTAGAAAACATTGCATTTTTATTAATGCAGAGTTAATTGTGTCATTTACAATTTATCATCGACGTGTTGTGGTTTAGGCATCCTGTATCCTTCCTGAAGCAAGTTTGCAATTTTCCTGCCATCCATTCGTGGATACGGCGAACCACCTGAAAATAAATTTTAAAGGATAGCTTTGGTTTGTCTTTGAGAAAACTTGGTGTGTTGCAATCTCTTCAAACAACATTGCCAACAAGCCACATGGAAATAGACCCACGTGGTACATTGATATCAACGATGAATAGTTTTGGAGGTATTATTGGTGGTCGTAACATAACCAAACACTGGCCTTAAATCCTACACAGAATCTTCGGACAAATAATTCAAATGTTTTTATTTTTTAATTATAGAATGTGAAAATATATCATCTACCTTGTCTCCGTTATACCTCGTATACATCATTAAACGGAGATTCAATGTTTACATGGTAGAAATCCAACTTACCTATGGTGCAAATCTCATAAAGGACAACGCCATAGCTCCATCTGTAAAACAAATTGGAACATGACATTAGTAAAACAACTCACAAATATCTCCATTACTTTACCAAAAATAACCACAAAAATAAATAAACACATTTTTACAATTCAGCATTGGATTTACTCACATGTCACTCTTGGTGGTGTAAGTTCCAAACAACAGGGCTTCATACGCGGTCCACTTCACTGGCAGACGACCCTGATAGTTACACAATTAACAACATTACATGGAACAATGAAAGTCAGGAACCTTTTTAAAAAATTATTTTTCTTACCTCTTATTTTTTTTATTAATAATAGGGTATGGTTTTATAATAAAGTATTAGGTATAAATGTGACTTTGTTGTTAGATCTCAAGTACATCAACCGATCCTAGACATGCTGTATTTGCAGCTTGTTACCTTTGTCTTTCTTTCATATATGTTTTCCTGTTGCACATCTCTAGCCATTCCAAAGTCTGTCACTTTACAAATTTCTTTTTCTCCAACCAGCACATTACGAGCTGCAAGATCTCGATGAATGATCTGCAACGAAATAGTTCTGTTATCAGAGATTAACGTCCAACACTCAGACAGGGAATCGAACAAAGATAAATACATGAACTTCCCGAGAATAAAAAACTGTGAATGAACAAAGTTACTGAAAAGAACTAAAAAAATTGTCTTTAAACAAAACGTGTAAATATTTTTTTCGCTCGAAACCAGACGTTTAAACTCCACATATTTTTTTTTTTTTAATATTGACATTACGAAGAATCTTCCAATGAAACAATTTCGTAAATCCCCATTAAAAAATAGGATTTACTTTACCGTGGTGATCTTTGTGTGTTTGAAAAATAGCAAGAGACTCCTTCGGTCGGTTGTAAGTGAGCTGCGCCGCTTGCCATTGTGACAAAAAATCAACTCGCATACTGTCGATTTACCTATTTGCTATAATGCTTCTTGCAAATAAAAATGTAAATAGGGTATTACTTACAGATCGCGATGATAGGTAACTCATTCCATCAGCAATTTGCCACGCGAATTTCATCAGTTGCTGTGACGTCAGACTTGTTTGTGGCTTGATATCCGGGTCTTTGTAATAAGTGTCATTCAATCCACGGCTCTTTCTCAGATAACCCAGGAGATCTCCATACGGAACATACTCGATCAACACCAGCAAAGGCTCTGATAAATGTAGAAGAAGAATTATCATTAAAATTAGTAGGGAAGTTATAGACAAATTCCTTCTTTAGTACACTGGACAAAACAATTCAGCATTGGATCCTTGACTTAAATTCCATTAAAAACGGCAACATAAGAGACGAGAAAATCTCACACATGGAAAATTTTTAAAATACCTCAGTGTTGACATTAAGACTATAAAAAAGGCGAGAAAGTACGCGCCACTGATAAGCTATCGCGCCAAAAATTCGCCCTGTGCAATGTTCATGTTTTCTAGTATCTGTAGATCGATTCATTTTTCCTAGGAAATAGTAAACTATACAAACTGTTATGTTTCCACGAATCGTTAATAAGAATGGAAAAATAAATTAATTAATTGTTCCAGTTATTTGAAACAATTAACAAAATAGACCCAAAGTGGAAGAAAGGGGCAGAACTGGAGCAGGTGAATGGTTGGGGGACGGGGAATCCTATCCAAGCCTAACACACCCAGCCAACCCTCCATCGACCTTCGGCAGGCACCACCCAAATCTACGACTACCTTCTGGAATGGATTTTGAGCGCAAACGGCCAAGGATATCAAAAGTCACAAGCCTTTGTACTTAAACATGCTAATTCAAAGTGTGAATTCCACATTTAGCCTACTTTCGTGCCCTTAATCAATTCCAGTGGAACATTAGTGCAGTTTGAATAGCAAAAAAATGGAGTGTGTTATGGATTATAATTATATTGCGAGGAATATACTTCTTGTAGTTATAAGTCGTCTAGTACTTCAGCGATGTATTTTTGATCACAAGACAGAATCGAATGATTACCAACCAACGTTCCCTTTTGCTCGTGTAGTACCTGCACTCTCAGCCTTAGTAAATTCTCTGTAGTGCCCAAATGGCTTGTGAAAAATAGTTTGCAAGAGAGAGAAATCCATTATTTTGCGGCATGCAATAAACGTATCTCTTGTGATAAAACGATCCCCGCAGTGGTTTTACCAAAGAGAAACCCGCCTGCTTAACAAATTAAAGCTATAAATGCTATATAATGTTATAACTAGTCGAGCCCACAGCCTTCTGTTCCGAAACAATTCCAACTCAAAAACTTTACAGACTTTTATAACAGCTGTTGAAGTAATTGAAACATGCGCGAAGGTCTTTCATTAATATATCGTTTATCAGAATTTCACATAATTGTATTTGATTTCAAGAATTTCTCGCACATGGTTATTCATTTAAACGGAAATAATGTGCAATTTACCAGAGTCAGTGACGCATCCCAGTAGTTTGATGACGTGCGGATGAGGTTTAAGAGTCTTCATCACTTCAAGTTCTGATAACAAGTCCTTTCTGTCCGACTCGGGTGCGGTAGCTGAAAATTATAAATCGGAAAAATGATAACGGATGCAAAAATGTTTTTTGAATAACCTCAGTGATGTAGCAGAGACCACTTTGAATATCATATTTATAGCGTTTGGAAACAAAATTGTCTGCAGATTAAATCCGTCAGAAAAATCATTATTTCAATGAACATTACGCACAGCAACAACAACAACAACAAGCTTTGTTTGTACTCAAGTAAAATAAACTTAATATTTGATGGAAAGAAATGGAAATTTAAATATAGTACTGGCTACCTGTAATAACCATACGGGCTAAAGAAACAGGCAGCCAATTCAGATCATATTTCATCATCTTGGAGAAAATATTCCAACTCATGACTCGCATTATATGTCAAGATTCATTTCAATAATCAAACTGCTGTTATTTACACACAAAGGAACACACAAACTCATCACATAATTAGAAAAGGAAAAAATCTAGATGTTTTACCTTTAAGCATTTTAACAGCAACTGTAGTTTTTCCTGGCCTGCCACGGATATTTATTGACGTTCCCTTGGCAACCTGACCGAAAGCACCTTTACCGATTACCTTTTCTATGGTCACGAGGTCTCTGGCAACTTCCCAAGAACGTGTTGATGGATGAAGAGGCGCGTAATCAGCACTTTGAGATGGTCTTTGCACTTGTAAGGTACTTGGTACTGTTTGATCTGTGGGATCATTGCCAGATCGAGTTGCCTCTTGTAGGCCCATATATGTAGGGCCAGGGAAAGTGGCCTGCTGAGCGGAATTACTTGGACGAAAATTGTTTGTTTCAACGTCTTTCATGGGTATTTCATTCTGTCAAGAACAATGAATGGAGACTGTTTCTCGAGGAACTAGTCTATATTTGCAGTAAAAATTTCCTATGCAAAAACGTCAGAATACCACAGGCCTATATTTGATTTTTATGGCTGAAAAATAGGGATAACATTTCGACAAAGTTCTTAAATCGGAGTGAAATTGTTTCCACAACTGTTAAGAAATCAGGCTGATTTCAATCAATATGCATATGTTCAGAAAAACAAAATTTAATCACTCTCTGACCTCCATCTTGATTATATTAATTAAAACGCGTTTCTCCTTTATTATCTCTTAAGCTCGCATTAATTTGTTCTTATTTAAAAAAGAAAAGAACGAGTGTAAAAGATTGTATTACAAAGGAAAACAAGGGGACAAAATGATTGCTAACTTAGACGCCAAACAAAAGAATTAAGATATAATATATAAATAACTCACGTCATAGAATCCTGTATCCTTAGGGTGCACTTCATGTGGTCTACGAATAACGATTAGTTTACGAGTAAGAAAGTCAATTTCGATACTTTTCTAAAATTTTATAAAACCTTTGGTCACCTGAAGTCAGATAAGGCCTCTCATCTCTATTTAAAAGAAGTTATCATTTTAAGTTCAAACAAATTAATGCTGCTCATTATGTAACCTACTTTCACTGGAGGAATGCGTGTCTATTGTAGTTAATTACTACTAATTAAATCCACTAATCAATCATTAATTACACCTTTTGATCATTCATATCATGAGCGATACGAAAAGTGCATTTCGACTAAATAAAGTTTAATTTATTGTAAACGTAAATTACTCACATTTCAGTAGTCCTTTGTCTTTTCTGGTCGTTGCTACTCATATATTTGTGGACAATGCTTGCAGAACGCTGCGTTCGATTCATAAATAGCGCCAGCATTCGTTAAGTCTTGGTAACCAAGCGTTTCTTTCGAATCCCAGGCGCGGGCGCTAAGCAAATGGTGTCATCTCATAAACCCACTGGGTTGGAAACAAATCCAAACAGTCGTGTTAAGCTCGTAAGACGCATCTGTGCCCACCTCCATATATGGAAGCAAAAGGTGGACAGCTCTAGGGGACTATGTTGGAACTAAATTGGAACAAAGTTGGCGCGAAAAACCTGGAAACCAAGTTGTTCGGGGGGGTTCGAAGTGACGGTTTTAATTTTCAAAAAAAATATTTTAGGGAGTTTAAGCAACGATCACGGCGGCGCCAAGGAAAACCTCACTACAAAAAAGAATTCCCGCTATTTTAAACTGCGTTCGAATGAATTATTCAATTTGTTTAGTTTGTCTAATGTTATGTGACTGGATTGTCCAGGAGCTGAGATTGTACGGGGAGGGCTTTTAACTTCAAATAGATCTAAAGGAGGGAAAATTAACCGCCGTATGTTCACTTTCTCCACAAAACCTATAATTTTAATATCATTTGACGTTCTTGTTTTGCAGGTAACGGCAAGGAAATGTACCAAATGTAAAACGCACGTGCTGAGGCATTCATTTGTTTTCGCTCATTAAACCTATTGTTTTGTGCCATTCTCGCTGTCGTCGCGGTCGTGGTTGCTTTCAGTTCTTGCTTGTTTGTTTATTAGGGAATTTAAAAGTTCGATAACAAAAAAACAAGAACAACACGAAAAAATAGAAAATGCTATTACTCTATGGAGAAGTTGGATAATTTGCTCGCATTTGTTGTATTGTAACTTGAGTGAAAACTGCAAAGTCCGTTGTCAAGCTCCGTTGTCAAGCTTATTTACTTTTGGACAGTGATCTTGCGATTTTGACAGAGTGTTTCAGCGTGGATGAAAGAGCCGAAAAGCGGCAAAGAAGAAACAACAGGCCTAGATGCAGAAGAAGCCCGGTGGATTTTTAATTCTGTCCCGGCTTTAAAAATAGGAACGAAACATCTTCCAGTGACATTTTCGTCACAATCATCCCAGTGGGGAGAGTCGCAATTTTGTCACAGTTGTTTTTCTAGCAGGGGGTTTGACATGGCTTTTTGCTCTTACCAGCTCAAGGCGATTTTCAAAAACAATTGCCATTGTCTTTTCGACCCAGCGATTGGCCAATGGCCCATATCTCCTAGCAACGGTCGAACCTTCTCCTACCCAGTTAATTTTAGTGATAACACCATTTGCTTAGCGCCCGCGCCTGGGATTCGAAAAATACGCTTGGTTACCAAGACTTAACGAATTCTGGAGCTATTTATGAATCGATTATGAATCGTACGCAGCGTTCTGCAAGCTTTGTCCACAAAATATATGGGTTGAAACGACCAGAAAAGACACAGAACTACTGAAATGTGAGTAATTTACGTTTCTTTCAGATAAATTAACTTTATTTAGTCGAAATGCACTTTTCCTATTGCCCATGCTCATATCCATCATGGCTCATGTTATGTTATTGGCGCCAGCGTGATGCTGAATAAAGTTTATGTCACTCCATATTAGATTTTCTTAAATAGGTTACCAAACCGAATGGTCTCAAGGCTATAGTTTTCATATACTCGCAACGATCGCCGGCAATTACTGAATTGGGAAAAAACATCTGCGATCATATAGAAACACGTACATGTATATATAGGATCTGAGGAGAAAAGGTCGATCTCTTGAAATAGGAACCATGCTCTGTTGAACATTTGATCACCAAAGAGCGCAAAAGGCTGTGAGGTCGCAGAGATTTTGCCATCGATTCCGCGATCGTAGACGGTCGCATTAAAATAATCATTTAACAGTAGGCCACCAAGAGACTCTAAACCCAAATATTTGAGCAATAAGTTAAATTGACGTGTTGACCAACAAAAGCTTACAAACTACTGCATCCGCCTTGAACAGGTGACTATCGAATCACCTAGAAGAATTTAGAATCATACTCTTACCTGTTCTCTCCTGTAGCTCCTAGAAAACGAGATAAGATAAAAGTAAGATATAGATTGAGAAACAGGCAAAATAGCACAACAAGTTAAAAGTGAAAAATTGTTGACTACCTTTCCTGCGTTGCCAAACTATGTAAATAATGAGAAGGATGATGATGACAACAAGAACTCCAATAACAGCTCCAAAAATGGCGTCATTACAGGAGCATTTGCACTCTGTGAAAAAAAGTAAGAATGAGAATACGTATGACTTCATGTACAGCTATTTCAATAAACGTCTGAAGAATTGTACATTGGTACATTCCAAGATCGCAAGGCATCGTGGGTTCATGTGCATAATATATTTCAAAATACTCTTCACAGGACAATATGCCGGCTCCATACAGCGATGACCTTAGGTGGCGAGTTATGCTGTGTTCACATTATGGGAATGTAATGTAAGTACGACACTTCGACAAGCTTAGACTTAGACTTACTTTTGCTTCTGGTATTGTACTTATGAATTTGAGATCTTGTGTTGCAAAGCTCAGTTAGATACCCAGGACAGGAGCTAGGTTGTTCATGATTTTGAACATCATAACAGCATCCTAATGTAAAGTAGATGGGACACAGGAATAAGCTTAAGCTGTTTTAAAGTTGGACTGATGTGGCCATACTTTCTTTTGCCTGACAGGAGGCGTGCCGCAAAGTTCTGTACTCATTGTAATTTCGCAATGTTGGTTTTGCTGGTACCCGACCAGACGGAAAAATAGAGCTCAAACTTGCGGTTCCATCTTACTTATCAAGTTCTTCGGGAACGAAGGGCAATGCAATGTTTAACAAGGAAACGAACAGTTTGCGCTTACGTGTTTTATCTGGCTTAGGTCGAAACTATCTCTTGAGGGAGATTCAATCATAATCAGTATCATGATTTACGCAATGATGTGAACACTTCTGATAGTTAAACATGTTTCATCGGTGATCACATTAAAAATGTTTCTCTCTAGTGTGAACACAGCATGCATTATTTGGTTCGGAGAGTTTTTACACATTTCACTAGAAGAAACCGGGTTCTACCTAGGTATGTCAGAGAAAACAGGTGGACTGAGCTGGACTCACAATGCCTTGCGGTCTTGTAATGTACCAAACCGAAGATAGAGCACTTTCATTGCATTTTTTATGATGATGCTGGTTACGTGTAGCTGGTTAATTTTTAACCGAACACAGGCAAAACATCCGGTCATGGATTTCTCCATGTCCCCAGGTACGACGATTTTTATCCACTGGGAAACATCATATCTCATTGTGTCACAACATCGATATATTCACATTTGCAACCAATTTTATCTCTACTGAAACATGTTAAATGAACTGAACGATGTTCTAATATAATCGAAGATAATCGAAAACTCTACATATCTTTGTTGGAAATCTCTGCAATATCACCTGGAAAAGCAACCTACAAATCTTCGGAAATCTTGGGCAAATCATGTTGTAGTTGTTGTTTAAGTAATGCTCCACATAAGAACTACCGTAAACTTCATTGTTCTGCGGCATTGGATCTTTCCCACATAGAATGTCTTTGGTTTCAAGAATAGAGAACGGTCTAATGGTTCATAATTATACTTCAGTATAAAAAGAAAGAAAATCCATTTGCATCAAATAAATTTTAGGAAATGTTCGTGCTTAACCAATCAGAATAGCAAAAGACAATAGCTAATAATTTTTCTTCTTCGATGAAGTTACCCAAATACAATAGCTTTTAAAAATTTCATTTCGTGCAATTGGGTCTCAAATTACTTGAAACCTTAAAAAGTTTAGACAAAAGGCACCTTGAACCTTAACTTTTCAGCGGTTTTTGAGTCTAAGCCAATACGATCACTAGTTGTGACAATGAAAAAAGTTGACATTCCATCGTGCATTGCCGTTCAGTACTATCCATCTTATGCGGATCATTACTAAAATACCAAACAAAATTACACTTGGCTTTTTAGTCGATATTGAGTTAAACACGAGAGGAATAAATTTACATGCGCACCCATGTATTATATTTTATTTTGCATCGTCTGAAACTAATTGGAGTTCAGTATTTCGGTGGGTCATAGTCAACAACTATGTTAAAACAAAATCATAGTCCAGTGACACTTTAATGTATGGTTGGCCTTTCAAAATTATGACATGATATATGTGGGTATTTTTTCCGCGTATACTCATTAAAGTCCATTATGTATGGGTTTTTATCCCATAAATACGGCTATTTACATCGCATATATACGCGCACTAAAATACGCATATATATGCGCCACCACCACGAGGGCGAATATAAAATTATGCGTTTATAATTCAACACATTGATACACTGCCCAAATATGGTCCGTAAAGCCCTCGATATACGTTAGGTTTAGATGACGTATATCCAGCGATGGATTCGCGTTTTTGGGAGAAAAAGTGCGTGAGCTATTAGATAAAAAAGGGAAAAGAAAGAAAAAAGAGAAGGAAAAAAAGATTGAAAAGTTATCGATCACATGATTGGACAAAAGAGGCGCAGTGTTTCTCGGCGAAGCTTAATGAAAGCTGGTTTAAAGTTCAACCGCTTGATACGAAGTAAATGAAAAAGCACAATTTTCGGAAAATGCCTTATAATAATCAGCCCCGGAATATGATACAGACTCGATATTTCCTCAGAAAAGTTTTTAATCTTTGTTTTAAGCGGATTGAAGTTAATAGGAGCTAAAACCCAGCTCGACGTCGACGTTTAAAGATTTGGTGCTGATGGAAGGGACTATAAAAGCCACATCAACTACAGGCAATGATGTTTGAACCGTTTCTTGTATCCTTTAGCTGTGAAGTTTTGTAAGACATACTGTCCATGCTGCAGTTCTTTCACACTTTTCGCTGGTATGTTTAGGTAGCCGTGTGTGTGTTCATTTTGTTTTGATTCTGAATTGAACTTTTTAAGACCCGAACCACCTATAACTAAAAACTTCTATGCCATTTTACTGTATTTTAATTCGTGTAGTCACAACTCTGTCCCGTTTTTTTACGTAGATCAAACCTCTTCGTAGAAACTCTCAAATTGGGTACGCTAAATTAATCAGTTAGCTTGGCAATATTTTCGGCATTTGCTGCTTGTTGTGTAAGAAATGGCGCGAGGCAAAATATTGTTGTAAGCCTTTTTACTCGTCCCGGTACGGCAACGAGTTATTTAGGATTGCCATCCGTTTTTGTTTTTGTTTTCCTCCGTGTTTTCGTTTCTACTATTGTGCATCGCGCTAGATCTGGGTACGAGAATACGCACGCATGCACTGCGAGAAAATTTTAAGCCCACGATACTTGGGGATTTGGTGTGATGCAGGCAGAAGCGAAACAAATTTGGGTTTTGTTTGTTGCTGTATACTCGTGCCGGATACGGCAACGAGGTAAGGTTTGCCCGTCGCCTCTCATTTGTACATCGCATTAAATCTGGGTACGAGAATACGCACGCATGTAAGCAGAAGCGAAACTAATTTTGGTTTTGTTAATTTGCCTGTTGCTGTTTAGTACGCCCCCGCGAGTAACGTACATTACCGGCGCGAGTATAGGCTACGGAGGGTCTTTTATTACTTAATAAAAGTTTGTATATCTTAATGATTTTTTTTCTGGAAACTGTGATTTGTTAACAAGGGTCTGAGGTTTTGGGGGGTCTGAGTTTCTTGGAAATCTGAGGTCTGAGTATTCGAGACACCCCAAGGCGGACGATCAAATTCTCTGTCATGTTCCGATCAGCGTTAGGATAAAATCTTGAACAGTCAGTTAAAAGACGAGAAAGTATCCAAACGTTCTGCTGTAGGAGTGCAATTACAAATATTCAAGATAAAAACGGCCACATCAAGAGATCTTATCGCCACCATGTTTACATCACCTTTAAATAAGGCAACTTCGATGTCATCATAAATGAAGGCGCTTTTCGTGCCGACATGCACAGACGAAATTTCGAACCCGCCGTATACGCCTATTTTAGCATGCTTATACATGCGCCCTTTTTAGACGCGTACAGTATATACGGGTATTTATTACGCATATATACGCGCTCGTGGCGACGTTTTTTAGAACGCGCATATATGCGATGTAAATAGCCGTATATATGGGATAAAAGACCATACATAATGGACTTTAATGAATATACGCGGCAAAAATACCCACGTATATCATGTCATGATTTTGAAACGAATGGTCAATCATATTAATGTTTGTCTCGGTACGACATCTACAACAAGCTTTTTTTGGTGATTCCTTGGTGTCTGCTTTCATAGGATACGGATACTTTCGGAAGAAAAATTTTGCAATTTCACAGTCAATGCGACGAGAGAGAATTGCATAGTTTTACGATGTCATCTTCATCTTCTACAATCTAAAGGTTATACTAGTACTAGGCATTAACTGTTTGACCACTGACCTGATGAGCTGGGAGTTCTGTTTCCTTTTGGAAAGACAGTAGTTGAACCAGTAGGTAGTACAGGTGTGCTTGTCGGATTTACGTCCTGCAGGATAATTTTCAAGCATCCAACTGTGTATGGACCAATGTTTCCTTTTTCTGCAGCAAACCTCAGTTTAGCAAGCCCTTCATTTAAGCTGACAGCAGTTGCGTAGTACAGCACGAAAGAGACAATAACACTGCCCTCTCTGTGAACAAAAATGTATGAAGGTTAACAATTCACGTCTATAATTTAAATAAAGAAGACTCAGTTTATCTTGTCACCAACCTGAGTCCGGTCACTACTGTCGTGTTATAGCTGGGATCATTCGCATACACTTTGTCCATCTGAAAGGTATAATCGTTTGATTGACAGTCGATACTTTTCATTTTTATTTACATTACATTTATTTATTTTTGTTCATTGCCATTTACATTTCTCCGGCCATATTTCAGTTTGTTTCACTGAAAATGGGATTTAAAAT